>PVIC010022493.1:0-27626 GCA_004025085.1 Thryonomys swinderianus | reverse complement strand
CGGAACGGATCCCTAGCTTCGCAGATCAGCTCCCTGCGCGGCTGCGGGAGGGCGAGTCCGCTGGCGATGAGGCCCCGCGGGTCTCTGTGCGCGCTCCTCGCCCAGTTATCTTCCCATGAACTCAGATCATTCCGGTTTTTTGTTTTGTTTTGTTTTGTTTGTGTTTTTTTGAGACAGGTTCTAGCTTTGTAGTTCAGGCCGGCCCTGAGCTCACTATGTAGCCCAGGCAAGCCTCCAACTCAGCAATCCTCCTGCCTCTGCCTCCGGAGTGCTGGGATGACAGGCGTGAGCCACCACTCCAGGCACTGTGGTATGTGGTATTGATGGCTGGTGGGCGTGAGTCTCCACACCCAGCATTGTATGTGGTTACCGGGGATCAAACTCAGGACCTTGTGCTTGCGAGGCAGGCACCGGAACCACTGAGCTAACCCTCCGGCCCTTCACTAGTTTTTTAAATATCATATTTGGATCGGAGCATCTTGCAATCATGATTATTGCTGATCACCTTCTGTATCATTTCTATGTCATAAAATACCCTGCATTTTCTGAGTAACTGTCTTCCTCAACTTTTCAGACATGTGAGGCATGAATATTGCCAGGCTGAACCTAGCTGATGCGGTGATGCGCTGGTGGCCGCTGTATTTTACTTTCAAGGTTATTGGAGGACATGTAGTCTTAGGAAAAAACAATTCATTCTCACTGGACTAGTTTGATAATGCCATGCCTGATACAGATACTCATTTAATGACCAACCTGTTCAATGACTGTTCGGATTTACAACCCAACACATAGACTTACAACTCATCCTCTTTTGGAGGATACTGTTCTGTGCATCTTTTTTACAGAACCTCAGTGTCTTTTTTTTGGTACAATACACTTTGTTTATATAATACTGTACTGTAATTTTGCTGACTGTACGGCATAGACTTTACTGACTCTACTGTATTTTATGTTTTTGTATATAATAGCACTGCCTGTAAGAGCTATGCAAACAGCAAAGTCATCAAGTTAGAATTCCCTTTGGCCATTTCTTTGTTCTGGATATTGTGAAGTACATAATATATACACTTTCTCGTTCTCATTTAGAAAGCCATTCCTTTAAGAGCCCAGCACAGGAAAGAAACTCAGTCATTAAAGGAGAAGGTCAGCACCTGCTGTGGCTAAGAGAGGTGCACTGACCGCAAAGGTAATTATGTGCGGTGGTGTGTGTGTTACTTTCCTTAATTGCAATAACCACTTCACTGCGTAAACCTCATCAAAACATCATCTTCCACACCTTAAACATATACAATTATATGGCAATAAGCCAAAAACTAAATGACCTGGAAATAACATATTTTAGTTAAAGCAAGAGAAAGAAAAATGCACAAGGTGAAACATGCAGTACTAAGGAAGAATACACAGCAGTGGGATTGCTGATGGGTGTGTGTGTGTGTGTGCGTGTGCGTGTGCATGTGCATGAAACCCGGCTTCCCTGAGCTCAGCATCCTGAAGCTACACGCGGCACACCGGCCCTCCATCATGGAGCAGGGAACAAGCAGAACGCCAGAGGCCCGTCCGCCTGGCCTCCCACCTAACCGCGTCTCTGCGCCTCACCCGCCTCACTTTCCATGGCGTGGTTCACCAAAAGAGGAGAAAGTTCAGCAGGACCCCTTTCTGCCGAAGGCCTGGCCATCGCTGCTGGACACTTGACTCTTTTATTTGGAGAGTAGCTTCAAATGTAGAAAATGATGTCGGGCTGAGACATGCCAGTGTTCAAACCATGAGTACAATAAAAGCAGGAAGAAATAAAAACCCATTCACACTGCACACTGCAAGCAAGGCGACAGCCCTGCCAAGCACTGGGCTGAGAAACAGGAGGCCCGAGGCACAGTCCCGCACCTGGTTTGCTCCCTGACGCATGGAACATTCCGGAAAAGGTTTGCTGAAAAGCTGCCTGGTGCTAGAATCACTCTATCAACTTCTAGGAAGTGGGAGCGTCCTTCGGTGTGGAACAGCAGGCATGGGGGGGGTCAGAGATGTCTATAGCATCATTTTATAGACCTTGTGCTGCTGGGATAAGAGTAATTCCTACTGTCTGAACTTGGAGTGTTGCCTCAATTATTGATATGATGGTTTATTAAGTGCAAGCACTACTTCTACAACTAAGAAACCAAAGTCTGTAACTTAACCACCAAAATCGTAATGGGCACAAAACACCTCCAGATTCACTCTTGCGCATGACACCCACCTGTTAGGGAGATAGAGTCACTGTAGAAGGCAAGGCTGGCCTGAGATGCGAGAGAAGGTTGGTGTTGTTTATTTACATCGTCTTGTGAGACATTCTGAGGAGTTTGGAAATCTACAAAACACAAAAAGAAGGAGAGGGGAAATCGTGATGATCAGACACGGAGATGTTCTTGTTCTTTTCGGATGAAAACGGAATACTGGGGCATCTCTGAACTTGTCATGTAAATTTGATACAGATAACCGGTGATTCACAAAAATGTAAATTCCCACTAGAGCCGCTTATGTTGTGAGCAGGCAGCCTCTCCCCAGTGTTGTTCAAGCCGTCGTGTTCCTCGTTCGCTCACTAGAGGGCGCTGCTGCTCAACAGTTGTGCCTTCAAAGGGGCGTTGCAAGGCAGCTGCCTGCCCCCCCCCCACCCCCGAATGTTTATCCCCAAGCAGATCAAGTTGCAGAATTTGAGTTTTTACTGGTGGTGAGACCCTGCCACGCGGCAAGGAAAACCTCAGCCAAAGGGACCCTGTCTTCTTACACATCGTTTCAGTGATTCTGCCACAATAAATGGCCACATTAGAAATCCTCTTGCTTCTACGCTAAAAATTATGGGAATTTAAACAGAGTATCAGCTGGTTAGCGACCGGAAGAAGCTGGATAAGTGAAGTTCTTGAGTCGTTCTAATGTAATCTGAAGTTGACCACAGGAGTGTTTGAAAGAATGTAAAAATGCATGAGAAGCATACTACCTATTCTTGAGACAGGAGTCTGACATATTTTAGCTAAGACATATTTTACAGAAGCAATTTATACCTTACAACATTTATACCTTACAACAATAGCTAAGACATATTTATACCTTAAGACCATTTATACCTTAAGACTATACCTTATACCTTAAGACTATACCTTATACCTTAAGACTATACCTATAAGACTATACCTTATACCTTAAGATTATACCTTAAGACCATTTATACCTTACAACAATAGCTAAGACATATTTTACAGAAGCAATTTATACCTTACAACATTTCTGTGTGGACAAAAGGAAAGTTTGTGATCAGGCCTCAGAATTACAGGGACTATAGTCTAAAGAACAATTTGCATTTCAGAAACATATTTGCATGTGACTCTCAGTGTGCAATAATACAAAACTCTGACTGACCACTTACTCCAAAATGCCTAGGCAAACTCTATCTCTGCTAAGGAAATTAAAGTTCATTCTTGGACAAAACAGAATGTGTTCACTGGCAACAAACAATCCAAAAATTAATTTAAGAAAACAATCCCGTTTATAATAGCATCAAAACCAATAAAACCATCAGCATTTAACAAAAGGACCACTAGACTTGTACGCTGAAAACTATAGAACATTAAGGAAAGAAACAGAGGAAGAACAACAGGAAAATAAGTCAGGTTCATGTGTTGGCAGATACTGTTAAGATCTTACAAACTGGTTAAAGTAGTGATACTCCCTAAACTAACCTAACACATTTCCTACCAAAATCTCAGCTCTGTTTTTAATAGACTGACAAGGTGATATTCAGATGGATATGAACATGTAGAAAGTCCCATACGAACCAGAAGGATCTTGAAAACCTCCCTTCCCACGTCTAACACTTAACCGCAAAGTAGAGCAATCAACAGGTCAATGGGATAAATTGTGAGTCCACCAATAGACCCACACACCAATAATTGTCGATCTCTAACAAGGACACCAAAACAATCCAGTGGGAGAAAGAAGAGTTTTTTCAGAAATGGTGATGGGACAACAGCTGCTCACAAGAAAATAATTAAATTGAGAGCTTTATTTTATATCATAAACTAACTCAAACGGATCAAAAGTTAATACCTAAATGTAAGAGCTCGAGCTACAAAACTTTTAGAAGGAAACAGAGAGCAAGGCCTCGCAACTTACATGTGACAGAGACAACCAGAGAAAAATACAAGTAAGTTAAGGTTCATCAGAATAGATTTTCTATTTGAGCGGACATGATCAAGAATGACAAAGACTTTCTGCCGAATGGGAGAAAATATCCACAGAACACATATCTGATAAAGGCCTAGTACGTGGAATATATAAAGAACTTTCGTAACTCAACAATCAAAAGACAAAATTTTTAAGTAGGTAAAAGTTTGAATAGACATTTCTTCAAAGAATAATGGCAAATGACTAGTAAGCACAGGAACTTACATCCACCGTCCTTGGTCACTAGGGGAGCATCAGTCAAACCACCATGAGCTACTGCCTCGGTGTTCACAGCACAGTTATACAGAACAGCCAAAATTTTTAAATAACCCAAGTGCTGATCAAATGATGAGCAAAATTCTGATGGACAAATAGCCTACATGAATCCAGCTCATACAAACAGAGAAGTTAAAAACTCAGTGGTCAAATTTGCCATCTTCTATGACACCTTAGGTAACTGTGCCTGTTGATACTTTTCTCCCCAAATTGGTACTGTTAACAACACTTGAAGTCTTTTTAAAAAGCATTAATGCCAGGCGTGGTGGCTCACGCCTGTAATCCCAGCACTCGGGAGGCAGAGACAGGAGGATTGCTGAGTTCGAGGCTTGCCTGGGCTACATAGCGAGCTCAGAACCAGCATGAACTACAAAGTGAGACACTGTCTCAAAAAAATAAAAATAAAAATAAAAAGCATTAATATGTGTATTTGTACATGTGTGCATCCCCCGGGAATATAACTGGGATTTGTCTTTAGTGTTTTTATATAGCCACTCTGTAATATATACTTTTAACAGGCAATCTATTAAAGTTATCACTATGTACCCGACACCTAGAGACCAGTAGCCTTGAAAACTCCCAGGGCGGCAGCAAACAGACAGCCTCACGTCTCTGGGCTTGTGTCTGGGGTATTTGATAGTGACAGATGGGAAACCAAGCACAGAGGAAGAAACTCTTAGGAGATTCATCATCCAGTGTTATCTGTTTCTTATCTAGAGCTGGAGAGATTTATGAAATTCCTACCTGGCCAGCACTTAGAACCAGCACTTTTGAAGAAGGCCTTTGCCAGCTGTGGGCCAGTCCTTATTCCTGGTTTCCGTTATTTACAGCCACAGTACCAGTGGTCACAGACAGAGAGCACAGCTGAAATCCAGCCAGCGACACCTCCCAGTGAACTCTAAACAGCCTCTATTTCATCATCTCTGACCACAAGCCCTTCCTGGTCAAGAGAGGCCGCTGAGCTGATGGGGCTAGAGACGCCACAGAAGCAAATCCAAAGGCGGTGCAGATTCAAGTCAGAGTGGGCAGCAAATGAGACCAACACAGGCTAAATCCCTCCCTTTGTTGCTAACTGACTCAATTCTGAGAACATATTCTCTATTTCTATAGAAGTATAACATGCATACCGAATGCAAATGATCAGGATAGAGGTTATGAAACTTTCTCAGATCAAATAGGTCCCCCATGGCCATCCACTGATCCAGGTAAGGACCATTTCCGGTACTCCCAAAGCCCCCTCTTTCCTCACCCCAAGCATTGGTTCTCTTTCAAATGCAGCCAGGATTCCATCAGACCCACCTTCTTTCAAACTAGAAATACGGTTGCACACAGCGCATCACCGTGTGTCTGGCCTCTTTCGCTCTGCAGCTGTGTGTTCCGGAAGACGCGGACAAGAGGGACCGTGGTGCACATCAGTCCATCTCCACCATGGTATGAAGTCCGTGGTGGTCAGTGGTAACGGCATGGACACCGGTCAGACACGCTCCGCTTTGCCACATCGAGCAAGGTGAATAAACAAGCCCTTGCCCAAAGGGCCGTGAAAGTTAGTGCCTTGTAGTGCAAGGATTAAATTACATATGTATATATAGGCAGTTTCCTGCGTACACTGCTTATAATAGATGTTAGAGTTCTTTCATAATTTTTGTCATATTTTTGATAGATTATATGTCGGTTTTTTCCCATTTATGCTCATGTTCTGTTTTGGTATGTACAGATGTTTTATGGTTTCAAGCCATCTTTCATTTTATGATGTCTTGCATTGTTTCCAAGAGCTACAAGCTATCAGTCCTCCACTAATGAGCAGGACATCTGTTCCTTCCAAGTCATCTATGAATTTTTGTCTTCTTTAATTCTCTTACACTATATATGTTGAAAAACCATCGAGGCCTTTCCAAAGGTCAAAATCCAGAAGTGCAAAGGACAAGTGTATCTGCTCCAACATCTTTTCAGTCAGTCACTTGCCTCCTTTCTTCCCTTGAGTCTTCTCTCCTGTGTCACTTTCCTTCAGAATGTCACCTCCCAGCAAGCATTTGCTCATAGGACAGCAGTTCATCTGTGGAGCAAACGGTAACAGCACATCAAAACTGATAGCAGGCTTTGGCGGACAAATTAGTCAGCTTTCACATTCCTAGGACAAATTACCCGACACCTACAACCTAAGAGATGCGAGGTGTAACTCGGCTCACAGTTACAGAGCAATCAGTCCATAGTGAACCGGCTCCAAGACAGGAATATCACAGTGGGAGGGGACGGCAGAGCGAAGACGCTTAGCACACGGGAGCCGGAAGCCCATCAGAGGACCAGGCAGGGAGAAAGGGGTCAGGAACCAGACACAGTGTCCAGCACGGGTCCTCTGTGACTCACCCGGGTCCCCAGAGCTGTGCTGGACGCATGCCCTAGGCAGCTTCCAACCCCATCGAGGTGACAGTTAAGCTTACCCACTAGAGTGGAGAAAAAAATGACCTGGAGGTGCATTAAAACATAGATTCCACAATTTCTGACGAAGGAGTCTTAGTACCAAGTTTGCACTTGAATAAATACCCTGGGTGATTTTAAAACAGCAAGTCTCACCCTTTGAGAAAGTGGCTCAACTCTTTACAGAGCGACTTTTCAAGACGTCTTTCAAATACCGAAGGAAGAATGTAGCATCCTACCTGGCCCCGGGCAGTGGGTAAGGCGGAGACCAAAGCTCAGGGGCAGAGCACGGACTTAGCATGCGCAAAGCCCTGTTTTCGAACCAACTCCTGCATGAACCATGTGAATCAGTGTCCAAGACGCAAAGGACCAGGGGTCACCTTTCTGCGAGACCCTATTCTTAAAAGCCAGGGAAGGATCAAAAAGTGAATTTGAGTTGGGTTTCTTGCTCTGAACGCTCCAGTGAGTCCATTATGGGGTCCTCTGATAACTTTTCTCGTTTCAAGGAAAATGTCTCTTTTATTATCTGCTTCGAAAAGAAAATACAGGTCTTTAAATAGTCTAGAGTCATTTATTTCTCACTACACAAGAATTATGCTTCCAAAATATGCTTATGCAGGAGGGGGGCAAAAACCTTTCCAAACTGTGTGGTGAAGGTGAACACAGGAAAACTGCAGGACACGGCCAAGTGTGGGCCTCACTTTCCCCCAAGTGACCACTGCTTCAGGCGTCGCCCCAAAGAGGCTGGTCTTAAAAGGATTGCGGGGAGCCAGGCGTGGTGGCTCACGCCTGTCGTCCCAGCACTCGGGAGGCAGAGACAGGAGGATTGCTGAGTTCGAGGCTTGCCTGGGCTACATAGTGAGCTCAGGGCCAGCCTGAACTACAAAGCGAGACCCTGTCTCAAAAAAAAAAAAAAAGGATTCCAGGGAAAGAACAGCGTGAATGATGTCCCAGCGTGGGAGAAAGTCCTTCGTGCTTCGAGCCCCGTAGTGCTGATACTGAGAAACAGCTCTGAGGCCAAAGCCTGTGGGTATAAATATTCTTCTAAAGACCTGCTACGACGTCTGTAACAGAATTATTGGTGGCCCCGTTTGATCATCAAGTGGACGGCTGTTATAAATCAGGAAGATAAAGGATGGGTTTCACCCCAAGGACTGGGAAGTCCTCAAACATCTGGCCGAGAGAAGGACGGGGAGAGAGGCGGTTCGGGTGTCCCGCTGGAACCCAGCCACCCCAGGCAAGCTGCGAGGCTGCTGGCCCGCCCGAGCGGAGCTGCCGCCCCGCGGGACTGGTGATAGCTCAGCCCGGCTGGCGGGAGTCCCTGTGGGGCTATCCCGTGTCCCACGCTGTTCTAGTTATTAAATTAGCTAACTTTTTTTTTCTTAAAAGGAAATATTATCTGTTTTCCTCTCCCTTCTATTATTTTTAAATTTTAACTGTAAATTACACATAACAGAATTTATCCTCTTAATCATTGCTAACTGTACCATCAGTGATGTTAGGTTTATCAATATTCTTCCATCTCTTCTTTAAATTATTACAATATTAAGTTCACTTTTCAACTTTAAGTAAACTTGGGCACTAGTTTTGGGGGTTTTTGTTTGTTTGTTTGTTTTTGCTTATGGTGTCTCTGGCTTTATCTCCATCCATTGTCTCAGGACAAAAAGTTTCTTTGAAGTGTTTTATCGAATGTATCCTCCTACCACACACACACACTCACACAGGCATGCACTGTGCAGGAACACACACACATGTGCCCTATAACATGTACTGATTTTTGGAGTCCCCAACAGTGCCTCAGACCGTGGGGACTGTGCTCACCTGGGTTCGGCTGCTGCCGGAACTGCTGGCGTGTACTTCCCAATCCAATGAAACAAGGCGACAAAACTTATTTTTCCTATTACACAGCTTCCAGCAGTCTTAAGCCCCTAGTGTGTTAGGAGGACTTTCTACGCAACCCTGTCTGCTCTGTTCAAAGCCTCCTCTCGTGAAATCAATTTTAGAACAGAGGAAGCCCTACGTAACAGTCTCCATGTTAACTCAGTACTCACTAAAACCAACACTGTTGTTAGACCACATCTGTGTCTTGCCTTTTCCTCAGGCAACCAGGGTTTTTCTTTTTTTCCTCCTGCAAATACACACAGACATTGCTAGAGAAGTCTAAACCCAAGAAGAAAATACTTAGGCTCAAACTAGGGTCTCCGTTCTACTTTTTTTGTCATAGGACCAGAAATCTCTGGTCCCAAGTTTATGTGCTTACAGGATATGATTAAAAATGTGATGAACATTTGATATTTTAAAAATACATTACAGCTGGGTGTGGTGGCTCACGCCTGTAATCCCAGCACTCAGGAGGCAGAGACAGGAGGATTGCGGAGTTCCAGGCTTGCCTGGGCTACACAGTGAGCTCAGGGCCGGCCTAAACTGCAAAGCGAGACCCTGTCTCAAAAAAAAAAAAATTACAATCAGAGACACATTGCTATGGATCGTCTTCACAATACCCACCCCCCGACTTTCAACACATTTATCCCACAATTCTTGCCATTTACCAAAGCAGTTCTTGAAGTTCTGTTTCCCAGATACTTTGATGTCCAGAACTGACTCAAAGCATTTATTTTCACAGGTCACCTGCGGAAGAGCCAGAAGTCACATGGTGCCAGATCCTGTTACTAGGTGGGTGAGGATATCACTTTGACAGAAATTGCTGTGAACATTTTGATCATCTTTAGATTTAGCAGCACCTTTATTCAGACTTAAAGTACATTGTCAATATGGCTTAGCAGTCCTAATGCTTTCTATGCCAGCAGTGAAAGAAAGAAAATCCTCAGGTACTGCACTTTTTAAGTAAATGATGACTTGAATGAGCCATAGGATATATTATGGTCTACATTTAAAATGTCCCTAAAATTCTGATGTTCTCAGAAGCAAAGAATCCTCAAGACTTTAACTGGCTCAAGAGTATAAAGAAATAAAAATAGAGTCCTTTGAAAATAAAATTCTTGTGAGAGGAGAACCCCAGGCCAGATGGCTGGAAAAGGACAATCATGGGAGCTGATTATCTGGTATTTGTTTCACAGTATATAGCTAGCCAGGCACTCAGAGACCTCTGCGGCCATGATCCAAGAGGGCCTTGTCTACTCCAGCTGGCGGCAGAACTTAGCATCATCCACATGATGTGGGTTTTATGAACATGTAGCACATGTAGAATGCAAGAGTTCTGACGTCAAGGGGGTGTCCAGCCAGATTTTAGAAGGCATGAAAAACCAGGGAGGGTGCCCCTAAGCAAACAGTGCATGAACCTGCAAGAGTAAAGCTGAAAGCAGAGTAGAGACCCCAAGAAGCTGAGATACTATTAATAACAACAACCATGTGACCCTGTGAATATAAAATAAATTGGCAACAGTGATATCATCCAAGACAAACTGGACATTGACATACTCTGTGAATGAAGAATGTACCACTCAGCCTTAGAAATCTACAATACTAGTACAAACCCTAGGATAAATCAAATGTAGACATACAACAAATATCTATTAAATATGTTAACTACACTTTCACTAGTGATAGAAAAGAATTTAAGAGTAGTAACAAAAAGTTAACTATGCCAATAGATCACAGATAGACAATTACCGGATCTTCTCTTTGGCATTAACACCTGTAGATGCAAATGAGCTCTAGAAAGTATGACAGCTTTTATAGAGTGGAATATTTCTATAGGAAACTTGGTGTGGGAATGTGATGAGGGGAAGGAATAAATATGATACAGAAAGAAAATAAAAGAGCATATATAAAGGGGGTGAGGAGGTGTGGGTGGGTAGGGATATGGGTAAAAATGAGAATTAACTTGTGTCATATACTGGTACAAATTCCCCAGGGTTATACATGATTTTGAGATGTATATAAATTGTGCCAATAAAGAATTCAATTAAAAAAAGTTAATTATGCCAAGATTAATAACATTTAATGGTTATTATATTGAAGATATAGGGGGTTGGTAATATGAAAACGCAAGAAGAAAAATTTTAAAAATTAAATAGTTGGTTAGGAAAGAAAAGAGCAAAAAGATACTGCTATGGAGTACAAAGATTTTTATAGAATTAGATAAAAGTAACAGAAAAAACAACAAAAAGGATAAAATTAAAAAGAAGAAAAATAATATGGAGAATTAAAAATAGGAACCATTGAAACAATAAAAGAGAAAAGAAGAAAACAAAATAAGTTCAAAACAGATTTAAAGTTATTTTTTATTTTTCCAAGTGATTTTTTTCTAGGATTTTTTTTCCTAGTTTTGGAGCCCAGCAAGTCTCAGTTTCCTCTACCTAGCCCTACAGCTGTGCCTTTGTGAGGTGCAGCTCCTCTTCCAGAGGCCCGTTGTCCACCCCAGGCTGTGACGACGTCCGTACTGAGATGTGTCCTCAGATCTGTCCTGGCCACAGGTACCAGAGCAAGGATCAAGTACATCAAGGCAGCAGGCAGCTTCAGAACCAGCCATGTCTGAGCACAAACCAAACTTTGCCTGGCTTCACACAAGAGTGAGGAGGGTCCATATCCTTCTAAGCCTGAGGTCCTCTCAGGGGATCTCTTTTTAACCTTCTCCCTCCCCTGGTTGTCCCTCCATGGCTGTCTCTTGCCCAGTCACCGTGGGAAGATGACAGTGGGAGCACTGAAGTGAAGTTTTTAGCTGCACTGAGTCCCAGATTTAAATAATCAACTCCTCCTCACAGTGATGCCTGACCAAGCACTCTCTGGTGACACAGCAGGCACCTGTGCTTGAATCCTTCTCTGGCTATTGCCCACTATGTTGAAAGAGTCCCCTCAGAGCAACACCCTGTGTTGTTTTGGCAGTTTACAAAGACCATGGCGTTTGCTGCCATTTCTCCCTGGATCTTCCAGCCCTTCTTTTTCTTGTATAGAGACTAGTTCCCCTCCCTGGAAGCTACAAGAGCCAGAGAGAGAGCCTAATTTGTTTTCTTTTCTCTGCTTTGTGGGGATTCTTTCCAACTTCTCTGTAACTTCTAATTCTTCCTAGCTAAGAATGCCTTTCCAGTTCTTGTTGATTTGCTATTTTTTTCTTCAATCAGTTATTATGTTCTAGTATCTGGATTCTGGATCTTAAGGAGTCTGAATTTTGTTATTAATCACTACTCTGCCATTTGTTTCTCTCTTTTTTATTTTTACAGTGGTTACAGCTAAGAGTTGGCCTTTAGTCTCAGGGGAAACTTTAGACTTAGCAGTGCTTCCTGCTAAAACTGTTCAGCAATGCTAAAAGTATTGAAACTATGGTGACTCTGAAAGACAAAATAAATACAATTTAAATAAAGATATCTGTGTGACTTTTGGGGGGCCAGGGATAGAATGTTATGGTTTATACCTATATTCTTCTTCAAAACTCACATGCACTCAGAGATGGAGCTTTGGAAGGTGATTTGATCATGGGGGTACTATACTCATCATGTATATTCTCTCTCTCTCGCTCTCTCTCTGTCTCTGTCTCTGTCTCTCTCTGTCTCTCTGTCTCTGTCTCTCTGTCTCTGTCTCTCTGTCTCTGTCTCTCTGTCTCTGTCTCTCTCTGTCTCTCTCTCTCTCTCTGTCTGTCTGTCTCTCTCTCTCTCTCTCTCTCTGTCTCTCTCTCTCTCACTCTCTTTTTGAGACAGGGTCTCGCTTTGCAGTTCAGGCTGGCCCTGAGCTCACTATGAAGCCCAGACAAGCCTGGAACTCAGCAATCCTCCTGCCTCTGCTTCTCAAGTGCTGGGATTACAGGCCTGAGCCACCACGCCCGGCACTGTGGTATGTGATATGTGGTACTGATTGCTGGTGGATGTGAGTCACCATGCCCAGCATTGTATGTAGTTACCAGAGATCGAACTCGGGACCTTGTCCTTGTGAGGCAGACACCGGAACCACTGAGCTAAATCTCTGGCCCTGTGTATTCTCTTTTGACTAATATAATAAATGCATTGTTAGGAGACAAGGCCTGGCAGGAAGCCAGTCACCGGGCATGTCACCTGGAAGGGTAGGTATATCTTCTTCCATGCGTCCTCTCTTGACTCTGCTTCCTAGCTGCTATGATGTGAGCAGGTTTCTTCTGCCAACCCCTTCTCCCATCTGTTTCTGCCTTGGAGCCAGCTGACCACTGTGAAGGAGAGGAAGTAAACCTCTCCTTGTTTAAACTGTGGGTGCTGGGTATTTTGAAACAGTGATGGGAAAAGTAACTATCTAACTTACAGTCACTTCCCCAGTGTTACCACTCAAAAAACTCCAAGGGGCACTAAATTAAAACCACAGTGGCAGAGGCAGGGAGGGGCTGGGGAAAGATGCAGTTTTCTGATGGGACACACACTCAGCAGGGCCCCTGGGGGAGAATGGCGGGAAGGAAATTGGACTGCAAATTGGACTACCTCTCTTTACACTGAATGCCCTGCCCACCATTTTTAGGTCCCTTCAACGTTTTCAGTAGCCCCACCTGATGTCACAGTGAGAGAACAAGTCAGCGGAAGAATTGCAGCAAAAGCTTCCAACTGGGATTTTCTCAGGACTGCTGGATCTGACCAATAAGTCTTTGCCACCTCAGCATTTTCAGACTGGAACTATTTGCAGCAGGTGAAAGAACAGATTGTCACTGGCACAGAGATAAATATAACCCTTGGGATCTGTTCTTGGCATCTTTGGACTTACGAGGTATAACCACCAAGTCACCATATTCTTTGGAAGGTTCCCCCCACCCAATAACTCACTAGGAAACTCCAATTTATGGTGATAAGAGAAACTCTCACCATTTGACAAAACCAATGTGTGTGCATCTTCCATAGTAAAGGTCAGGAGATTGCTCTGTCGAATGAAGTAATATAGACAATCCAGACTAGAGTATCTATATGGCTGGCCTGAAGGTAAGTCAGACAGCTTGCCCCTCCCCCATGTGACTTTGCTATTGAAACCAGGAGACTTTTACCAGTTGTAGACCCGCCACTAACTGCTCATCTGACAGTGGAGTCAGCAGCTGCCCCATCACCAGAGGGTGAAAGAATACAAGCCGACTTTCCACCCAACTGAGTGTCGGCATCACCCTGACGGAGTCGTTTGTAGTCTTCTCAAGGACGATGCAAGAAATAAGTATAAATTACGGGCAGTTATCAAATTTGCAGTAAGTGCCCCTAAAAGAAATAAAAGTAACTCTTCTGTTTTAAAAATGTTGAAAGTACGCTCTAATAAAAATCTATATAAAAGCTAACAAAAAATTAGTTTGGGGGCTGGAGGGTTGTTAGCTCAGTGGTTCTGGCGCCTGCCTCGCAAGCGCAAGGTCCTGAGTTCGATCCCCGGTAACCACATATAATGCTGGGCGTGGAGACATGCCCACCAGCAATCAACACCGCATACCACAATGCCGGACGTGGTGGCTCACGCCTGACATCCCAGCACTCGGGAGGCAGAGACAGGAGGATTGCTGAGTTCGCAGCGGCTTGCCTGGGCACCATAGTGAGCTCAGGGCCAGCCTGAACTACAAAGCGAGACCCTGTCGCAAAAAAAAAAAAAATTAGTTTGGATGAAAAACTAACTGACAAGTCTTGGTAACAATTGCCTTTAAACTGACCCGTTCAAACATAAAAACACAGTTGACACTAGCTACACACATTGACTTCAAATTGGTAGAAAATCCATATAAATCAAGAAAATTGAATTTTATACAAATAATAGCTATGAGGAGGGAAGTTGTATGAATAAATTGTCACTTCTAGGTTATATAGTTAAGTTTGAAAATTATGTTTGAAATAATATACACCATATTCTATTTCTTATATAAAAGAAATAAGAAGGCATATGTTTTATTTATAAGAAGCACAGGAAAGATAAGCCAGAAACTAACAAAAATAGTTACAAATAGCAACAGGTGGCTGTGACAGGAACTGGAGCAAACCTTTCTGAGTATGACATTTTGTTGTTTTGGCTTTTAAACAATACAAGTATTACCACTCGCGAAGCTCCTATGGGCACCAGACAAAAACCATAGTGGCAGGGGCAGGGAGGGGCTAGGAAAGATGCAGTTTTCTGATGGCACACAGAAATATATATATTTATAAGTGTTCTACATATTCTATAAACAAAATTAAAGAATCATTAGCTGCAAATTATCCTCACCATATATGTAAGTGAAAACTACCACACAGAGAAAATAATTTGTGCAGTTAGAACATGGTACTGTCGATATATTCTGAGGCCAAAAAGAGCTGATAAAGAATCTGAAATTTGATTTAATAAGTTTACTGGTGTTGCTTTTTTAACTCTGAAAGCATGCTATCATGCAATGTGTAGTAAATGAATAAATATAGTGATGTTGAAGCTAGTAGTGTCACTATAGGAGAAGGAGATATAAAGTAGAGACATTTTGTTGAATTTAGTTAGAAATATTAACTTTACTTATTTTTTAAATTTGTTTCAGCTGTATTCATTGGAAGGCTTTAGAAGGATCTTGGCTTTAAGTAATATGTTTCATTAAAAATAAGCAGAGCTGTGTGGAGAAATAATTGATTTCTGTCTGGGGGTGAGTCTGGAACAATTTATTGCACAAAAAGCAAGGATGTACTCAAAGATTAATGACATTGTGATAATAGGATGCAGCCCATGGCTTTGAAGTGGCACACATGGCTAAATTTGGAATAATACTGGCATCAAAAAGAATAATGATGCTCGTGGGCTTTAGTACGTCAGACAGAACAACCCTGAGCAGGAGGGTTTTGTAGGACAACATGCCTGGACTCCTCAAAAAGGATCAGTGCTGGGAAGAACAGAGTGAGGCTGTAGGATTGTTCTAGACATGGAAGACTCAAGAGGCCCAGAGGAGACAGGAATACAAGTATGTGGACATTCAAAAGAATCAAGATCACCCCAGACTAAAAATCTCAAATGTTCACTTACAAAAAAAGTGTTAATGTGACCATGGTTACATTACTCATTAGAAAATAAGGAACTTTCATAATTAGCATACTGCTGTTTTTCAGATGCATCCCCCCCAAATTTCCTGTGCTGGAAACTTGATTCCTCAATGAGGCAGAACTGAGAGGTGGGAGGTGTTTGGGTCAGAGACCCTCAGTAGGTCAATGCTTGTCTGCAGGAATGGGTTCATTACCACAAGGATTCATTCTCTTTGTCTTTTGGACCTGCCCACTTGCCTTTCTGCCAAAGGCCCCCACCAGAAGGTAAGCAGATGCCAGAGCCATGCTACTGAACTTCCCAGATTCCAAAACCGCAAGCCCATGTGAACCTCTTTTCATTCTAATTTAATAGTTTCAGGTAGTCTGTTACAGCAACAGAAAATGGACTGAGACATATTAACTAAGATCAAAAATAAATTTGCTTTCGCAAAGAACTTTAGGTTGATGTCAATTTTCAAGTTTTCTTTGTTTTTGTTTTTGTTTCTATTTAAGGATCAAAATCCCACATGGTGGTTCAATTACCTTTTGCCATTTTTTTCCCAGTACCAAGAATCAAACTCAGGACTTTGTGCTTGCCAGGCAGGCACAGCACCACTGAACTACATGCCCTATGCTGAAGTATTTAAAAGTAAAATATCATGATTTTGTACTCACCTCTCAATGATTTGGTGAAAGAAAGTTATGTTAGAAATCCAGATTCAGTGAAGATAGAAAAGAGTATATTTTCCATGAATGAGGGTGTATGTCTGTAATCCCAGCACTCTGAGATGAGGCAGGAAGATCTCAAATTTAAGCCAAACCTTGACAACTTAGTAATTTAGTATAACCCTTTCTCAAAATAAAAGTGCATAAGGGGCTGGTATGTAGCTCAGTCCAAGGACCCTGGACTTAATTCTCAGTAATGAGAAAGAAAGATATATATAAGGGAAAGAAGAAAGGTTTGTTTCTTTAACTGACACAATTTTTATTTCCAGTGTTTAATTGGGTATACACACAGGCATGATGCAAGTTTGGATTCATTAAGTCCTCACGCAGAATTATATTCTTCTCAATAAAGAGTCCATTTCCATCCAAGACGTACTATATACACACCTGTGTTACACTTATATCAAATCTAGTATCTGAAGAAAAGATACACATATAATACATTCACTTAAGCATTTTACAGACATTTAAAAAATTCAAGTCACACAAAACGCAAAAACTGTATGAAAAGTTTGAATGTAAAACTCAAGAATTACTAAAAAATGGAAATGCTATATCCTCTTGTCTTAAAACTGGTAAATGTAATGAAATTTGTTACCAATAAAATGCATTCATTTGTTCAGTGTAATTTATCTCATTTTATGTAGTACCAGAGACCAAACTCAGGACCTTGCGCTTACAAGCCAGGCATGGTACCACTGAGCTACATCCCCAGCTGGTTATCTATTTTTAAAAATGTGGTGCCCTGAGGCAGAGACAGGAGGATTGCTGAGTTTGCAGCAGCTTGCCTGGGCACCATAGTGAGCCCAGGGCCAGCCTGAACTACAATGCGAGACCCTGTCTCAAAGAAAAGCCAAAAAAAAAAAAAATGTGGTGCCCTAAAACTCAAATGTACTTTCATGATGAGACACTTTTTAAAATTTGAATCTTTATTGGTACATTATATATACACATCACAATTACACTCAACATTGAGAACTTGAGACAGTATATGACCTAATTCTCATTTTTGCCCTTCCCCTGTCCCCCCACAATCCCCTGCCCCTATATACACAAGCTTTGTTTCCTTTTTAACCATCAAATTTTTTTCTTTACTTACCCCTAGACCCCATTTCCCTTTGACTATTTACTATTTTGCAATAACATTCATGATTCCAGAACTCATTTACATCTTCAGATTCTCATACCAGAGAAAGGATACAATATTTACATATCTGTGACCTATTTATTTCACTTATGAGTATGTCCTTAAGGATGTCCATTTGAGTATAAATGACTCAAAACTGTCCTTTTTATGCCAGAGTAATACTCTATTTTATTAAAAAACCACATCTTTATTCAGTCTAGTGTTGATGGGCATTTGGTAGTTTCCAAGATTTAGCTATCAAGAACTGAGCTGCTATAAACATGGGTGCACATATGTTGCTGTGATATGAATCTTGTAATTCTTTTGTGTATTTCCCCAGCAGGGAAATAGCAGGGTCAAAAGGGATGTCTGATCCTAGTTTTCTGAGGAATCTCCACACTGATCTCCACAGTGGTTGTACTAGTCTACATTCTCACAACAGTGGAGAAGGGTTCCTTTTTCTCCACAACCTTGCCAGCATTTGTTGCTCGCTAATTTTGAAATGGCAGCTACTCTTTGTGGAGTGAGATGAAATCTCAGTGTTGTTTTCATCTGCATCACAGTGAGACACTTTTGTTAGTGATGAAACTGGAAGAGCAGATTTGCTGCACAATAGCACTACTTTTCTTCAGTATGTGTGTTCTGGCTGTAGTAATGCACTGTAAAGGTATTGAACAGTGCTAAAAGAGAAGATTCATTTTAATTTTCCTTCAACTTTCCTGTAAGTTAGAATATTCTCATAGTTTTAAAAGGTTGAGAAGTGACAACAAGGTACAATAATGTTCACGAGTCTTTCTACAACTGATATGGATAAAGCAAATAATAAGTCAAATTTTCATGTCAACTTTTGGTAGAAAAGACCTGATCTCAATGAAAATAAATGAATGAAAAGCAAAACAAAGAAAAGGTTTTAAATGCACTCTATGAAATTTTCTGTCTAAATTGAGTTAAAGAAAGTTATAAGAGGTCATCAACATTGGTATGATTTCAACTAAAATGGTGTGGTCGTCATCCACTGCAATCTCTTCACCGTCAAGCCGAGGGGCACTAAAGATGGAAGAGCTGGTTTGACTGAAACTGCAGATGGGGAAGATAATGTTATAGACTTGTCCTAAGGAAACAGCAAGCGCTATTGCCGAGAAACCCGTGCCTGGGGGCCCAGGGATCCTAGGGCTGCAGCAGCCACCCTTAGGTCCCCAGGAGGAGAGAGTGTGAGCCTTCTTTCTCCTGCTCTTCGCCCGAGCAGACCCAGGACTTGTGCGAAGGAAGCGTGCTCCAGCATCTCTGAGCAGAGGCTTCCCCCCGGCCCTCCGATCACTGCAGAGGAGACCGAGGATCCCCAGGGGGTAAGAAAAACACACTACATGCAGAAAACGGAGCAAGACACCATCTTGTTTGTGCTGCAGTCTGAATTTGTGTTAAAATGTAACATCGAGTTGGAGGTGCTCACGGATAAAAGGTCCTTGGGATTACCTGGATTCTGGGCTTTGCGTTCTGTGATCATGCTGATTAAATAAGGAAAGACAGCTTTTAGAAAGTGGATCCATTGCTCTTATTTTTCCCAGTGCCACAAAGTAGTGGAGAAACCAAGACAATCTTTGCTTTGCCTTTAAATAATTGCTAGTAAATAATTCCTCGACCAACTAATCACTGCTCTAAAAAGATATATTCAAAATGATAGTTTCCATAGCTGGACATTAGAAGAATCATTTGGTAAGTGATTAAAATAATTTTACAACATGGATAAGTCAAGCGAACTGCTTAAAAGTGTCCTTGTGAAAGTGTCGAGAGCTGCTCTGTTCTGGATCATGACGGACTGTTCTTTGCACCCGGGAGTGAGCCTCAGGCTCCCAGCGCCTGTTTCTGCTCCAGTCAGAGCAGAAGCGCAGTTGAATGACGCCGCTCAGTCGTGACGGATACTTCCTGCCCGTTTACAAAACATTTAAAACACATGGTGTCCTTTTCTTGGGAACTCAAAGTGCAGAGATCACATGCAGTTTTTCCCTTCAGAACTAGGTGCCCAATCTGTGGGTTTTATTCTGTGTCGTGCTCCTTTTTCTCGGGATGGGCAGGGTTGGGGGAGCAAGCGGTGAGTGATGGGACAAAGAAACCCCACTTCCTGCACTTCAAAGAGGCAGCCCGAGAGAGCAGGTGGGCGGCTCTCTGGGGACGGTGCCGGACAGTTGCCCCGCTGGAATCCACATGTGCAGCGCGAAGAATGAGCGGGCCCGGGAGATCAAAAGGAAACCTAAACGACCCAGGTCACCCCAATCTGTACCTCTCAAGGAGGGCCGCCCGCTCAGGCCTCTGACAGGAGCGGCTGATCTTTGCCAGGTCAAGAGCCAGGGCTCCGTGCAGGGGTCTGTCATGGGGCTGACTCCGTCGGTTCCATCACTGCCAAGTACAGACAACGTCCCAGCCAGGGAGACTCAGGCAGCTTCCAGGGCTGTCAGTCACAGGTTTCGCACTGTGTGTGTGTGTGTGTGTGTGTGTGTGTGTGTGTGTGTGTGTGTGTTAGTTTAGGGAACTGAATCCAGGACCTTTGCACTGAACTACATTCCCAGTCCTTTCCGAACAGCCCTTTCTGGTTTTGTTTTTGTTTTTTTCTTTCAATTTTGAAAAAGACTGACTGACTTGCTCGGGTTAGGCTCGGGCTTGCTGCTACCTCACATCGCAAAGCACTGGATGACAGGTGCGCATCGCCACAACGGGCAGCCACAGGCTTTTCTGAGCATGTGCAGGCGCTGAGCAGCCTCTCCAGAGACACCCGTCTGGCCTTGTCAGTAAGGGGTGCTGAACGCTCCCCAGTTGGCTCTGTCTGCCAGCGTGGCCATCCAGGGAGAAAGAAGACAGCCTCCGGCCGTTCTGCCCCAGGACAAGGCCGCTGCTCATGCAACGACACCGCCTGAAAGGCCTCTCGGGTAGTTGGCACCCAGTTCCAACACATCAGTCTTTAAGCCTTGGTCTTTTCCCTTGGTTAGAAAAAAGGGACCAAGTTCCTAGGTTTATGGAGATCAAATTTCCCGTATACACTTTTGGCAGAATCAAGGCAGTGAACAGCCTCTTTGCTTATGCAAAGGGCCTGGTGGGAATTGTTTCTTTACACCTTGTGAAAAGCAAAATAATCTAGTCATTGATTCTGCTAATTAATTTTGTGAATACAAGAATTCATATGACCCCGGTGTTCTGATTCCTTCCTTTGTAAAAAGCTTAACTCAGTCTCCGTGGAGTCTCGGCAGTGCTTATGAAAAATTTTCACTAGTTCAACATAACATCTTAAATGCTGGCTTAAGGATTAAAAACTCAGTAACTGTTTTGTTCATGTGTGTCTTATAGATCCCATTTCTAAAATTAAATGTGTGATTGACTTCTATTTTTCTTTAACTGAATACATTGAAAACACATGTAAAATGTAATCACAGTTTGGGGGTTCTTTGGAGGAAACACCCTCTGGGCTGAAAATAACTCATTTTTCTCTAGCTGTAATCACAATTATATGGGTAATATAAACCACCATTCGTCAGGCCTTTTCCTCCTCAGCTGGTGCTAAAAAATCTGGACAGCTTAGATAAAAGTAGATTTTGCTCAGTGGATAATATGTGAGGTTTATTACATTTCATATCTCATCTTGCATGGTTCAGTGTGTCCATCAGCACAATTTCACGAAATGATAAGTCTGGCCCAATCACTGTTTAAGTCATGTTCTCTTGAGTACCTAGAAATGTTAGCTTATTTGATTTAATTACAATAGAGCACATCAATAAAACACTATCACCAGAAAAATTTCAAGCTATGCATGCTCAATGAATTTATTCATTTCATTGCCAGAAAACCTGCCAAATGGTCTGGCAGAAAATTCAAATCATATGATTATATTTGATTAAAACTGAAGTAAAACCAGTGGGGAAGAAAAACACGAGTCATTTTTAGTGAAACCCCAACAGGGAAACTCAGATCACATAATAATTAAGTTTGCTGTTGGATAATGTTTAAGATTTAGTATTTGAAAAACCAGGTCTTTAGAGACAACAAAGACTGAAAAAAATTCAATTCGATTACTGTAGAAAAAGCTCCACTTCTCGAATGCAGCTGCTGTTAACTTTCTACGATTTTAAACAAAGAACAATGACGAGAAATCCCACCAAATGGAGCGACGGAGTGCCACAGAACAGGGCGGGTGCCGGACTCGGCCGGGAAGAGGGGGACGCCCACGGCAGGGCCGCCCGAGGCGGAGCGCCTGGCCAGACTTCCGTCCGCGCCTCACCTACCGTGCTTTCTGCGCCTTGCTTTTCTCGCTTTCTCAGAGATTTGGTCGGTCTTGATAGATTCCCCACAGATACCATTTTTGCTTGTTACCTGTGTTTTTACTGCCCTTCGTAACCAAGAATCCTAAAAGTAGAAATTACAATCAAGGAAGAATTATGGCAGATGAGAGAATATATGAGGGAGATATAAGGAAGAAATAAAGAACTCAACCAATTTTTCTTGCTGAGAGGCTGGCCGCTTTCCTAGGACGCTGTGCAACAGCTGACTACACATTCAAATTTCATACCTATGGGTGCTGCGACTGTTGTAAAAGAGGAAGTAAGGAAAATGCATGACGTTGGGACATTTTACATAGGACTGTAGTTCGACAAAGACAAAAGAAATCTAGGCAGAAAGTAGCCCACTTGAAAGCAGAGAGCTTGGGTACAAGTCATCCGCTGAACCAACTTCCGGATTTCTCAGCGCTAGGAACATAACTCCTATGTCAGACTGCTAGAGCTGTCGTTGACTCTGAAGGGGAGGGACGTGCCAGGATCCCGCTCCCGAGGTGGGAGCAGAGAGAGCTCAGTCAGCCGCTCTTTCCACGGAGGGGCCGCATTTTGTCTAGACTCCCACGGGAGGGGCCAGGCATGGGAGGGCCAGGCTGTCCCGCCACAAGTCAGCCCTGTGTCGGGACTGTGACATTTGCTTCCGCACAGTCTCTTGGCAACGTCTACCCTCAGCTCCCTGACCTCTTGTTTTTGCACCGTGCCAGGGCACGAGCTAAGAGTGCCCTGTGTCAGCCCACGGGGTGCTGCTGCTCTTCGTCTCTCAAGCTTCTGTGCTGCTGTTAAAGCTAAGAAGCCCGGATCCTCTTACTGACGAATTGCGTACGCCCTGGAAGCATTAGTACCTTGTAGAGGGAAGATCTTTGGCCAGTGAGAAATGGAGGTTGTCAGGTAAACTATTCTCTTTTCCTGAAAAACCTTTTTCCACAGGTTAGGAGTTCATGGTCTCTCGAGCTAACGCGATCCCCGGCGCTCGACCTCCAATCATCCAGTCGTAGCCCGGAGTGCTCTGACCCCCCCTACTCACGCTCTCTCCTCTGCTTCATTTCCATTGTCCTCACTTATTTCCGATTATCCTCTTACAGTTCAGCCTCTGATTGTTTTTCTAAGTTGAAAATGTTGTACTGTAATCAAAATGTATCTGGTTGCTTAATTTAGGGGTCGGGCTGGGAACCAAAGTGAAACTGGTTTGGTGCAGACCCCAGGAAAGATGCTTTCTTTCCTAATGGTCCCCGGGCCTGGTGAACTTCCCCACATCTTCACCCCTCACCACTTCCTCTGCCAACACACAGTGTTGTATGTGTGTTCTGGATCTTGGAACAGCCTTCAGTATTTGTAAAACTTCTCTTCTTCTTCTTTTTTTTTTTTTGCTTTTTGAGACAGGGTCTCGCTTTGTAGTTCAGGCTGGCCCTGAGCTCACTATGGTGCCCAGGCAAGCTGCCGGGAACTCAGCAATCCTCTTGTCTCTGCCTCCCAAGTGCTGGGATTACAGGCGTGAGCCACCACGCCCAGCACTGTGGTATGCAGTGTTGATTGCTGGTGGGCGTGTCTCCATGCCCAGCATTATATGTGGTTACCGGGGATCGAACTCAGGTCCTTGCGCTTGCGAGGCAGGCGCCGGAACCACTGAGCTAACCCTCCGGCCCTTCTCTACACAAACATGATCTTGTTTAATTGCTCTTAGGGCTCCTGATGGCTTCCCAACTCCTAACCCAAAAAAGACTGTGATCTTTGAAATTATCTTAGCCCATATACCCCACATTATTTTATTATTCATTATTTTATTTATTCATCAAACGTTATCTGTGGCCCAGGGATTTAGCACAGTGGTTCCAGTGCCTGCCTCACAAGTGCAAGGTCCAAAGGCACTAGAGCCTACTAATCTTTTCTAATAATTCAGTGACAAATCTGTAAGTGTATCCAGCACCACTTCCTATCCTTATTAATTACATTTTCCTAGAGTATTGATGAGAAATAATAAAGTTCTGAGGTTTGGTATTGGTTAGTTTCTTCTTAATAGCCATCATAAGAAAGGTAAAATTGAGTTCAGGTGAAAGTTGTGCTTGAAACTTCCACACCTGAAGCCCACATCATTTGTCAAAATCCTCTTGTAGGGCTTCTAAGAGTGTTTCTGCGGTTATTTCCTGATCCCATGACACAGCTAGGGAGCATCGACTGAAGTCCAGAGAGCACATTCTTTTTGCCTGATCTTACACATTTCTGAGCCCAAACACCATCATCAATGATACATCAGTAGGTCTGAACCAAGAGGAAGAAGTAATGTCTCATTTTCAAATGATAGGGTTTAATAAAGACATTGTTTTCTCCAATAAAAGTTTGGAACAAATGGCTTTTTTTCTATCCAGTGCTTTGGTGCTCCAAGTTTTTGCCTGAAATCAGTTATCTCCAAATGGCAGTCTCTGTCTATTCACAGAAATAATCAGATACAGAAAGAGCTTAATTATTCCCACATGAAAACAAAACCCTGGTGAATCAGTCCAAGAACTCAAGGGTACGATGAAATGCTTTTAAATGCTTGGATGGCTTCATAGCTCAGTTTTGAAAATTGAGAGGAAGGGACTTTCATAAAATAGAATCTTCGCACACACGTTTGAGAATACTGAAGTTTTAGGATCTGCTGGGGCAGAAGAACACCCCAGGAGCCTTGCCTGTGTTCTCCACCAGGAACCCCAGTGGGTCGCCGTGAGTCTGAGTGAGGCCGTCAGCCCCAGAGACCAGCCCCAAGCCCAGGCCTCGAGCAGCTGCCTCCCTGGGGACCAGCCGCCAGTCTCAACGTGCCCAGCGGGCAGATTTCCTGGGCATATAGAATATTTTCTTCTAAAATGGGGAGCAATACCTATTCTAGATTCTGCTCTTGATGAGAGTAAGTAAAGCTTTAAAATGTAAAATAAGCACAAAGCCTTGCACAAAGTAATTCCTCATGAACCACTTTATTACCATGGCATTATGGAGAAATCACAGGCTGACAATGTTTTTGCTCCAGAATGTCCTCCTCACTAAGCTCCCGCCCATCCTGGACGCCTGCAGCTTTGCTCTCATTTGTCTGGCCCGCTCTCTTCTGTGTAAATAAGAGAGGCTTTTCTTCGCTGGTTCACCAAGGAGAGACCTAAACTCAATGACTCAAGTCATCGCGGTGGGCTGACGCAGGGGACATGTATTACATGACGGTATATGGAAATCTAGTGTTTCTCAGTGGGGCATTTTAGAAATTTCCAGCGATACTGTTGGTTACCCCAATGACGAGTGAACACGCTTGGTACTGAATGCGGAAGCAGGCAGGCTAGGCAGTCTCACACTGGATGTATAAGCTTCCTCCATGTTCTGCAGAATATTCAAATATTGCGCCAAACATCTGCATGGGCAGAAGATACATTGCACTGTACCTGCTTGTGACCCTTGAAGCCTGGAATTTACGGCCTTTTTATATATAAACACAAAGCATATGTCAACACACTGCTTTAAAATCTCAAGTCTCGGGCCGGAGGGTTAGCTCAGTGGTTCCGGCGCCTGCCTCGCAAGCGCAAGGACCTGAGTTTGATCCCCGGTTACCACATATAATGCTGGGCGTGGTAGCTCACGCCTGTAATCCCAGCACTCGGGAGGCAGGGACAGGAGGATTGCTGAGTTCGCGGTGGCTTGCCTGGGCACCATAGTGAGCTCAGGGCCAGCCTGAACTACAAAGCGAGATCCTGTCTCCAAAAAGCAAAAAACAAAACAAAACAAAACAAAACAAAACTCAAGTCTCTGGCCGAAGATTTAGCTCAGTGGTTCCAACACCTGCATAGCAAGCGCGAGGTCCCTGATTCAATCCGGGTAACCACGTATAATACCAGGTGTGGTGACTCACGCCCACCAGCAATCAGTAGCACATACCACAGTGCCCAGCACTCGGGAGGCAGAGGCAGGATTGCTGGGTTCAAGGCTTGCCTGGGCTACATAGTGAGGACAGCAAGGCCTTTTCATCCTGATCTTAATTAAAGATCCCATCTTGCGCTGCTTTTAAGATTCCACAACGAACTCTGCTGTTGAACAACCGGGAAGCCCGACAGAGGTTGAAGACTTGGTTCCCTCAGGCTCCGGAGCCTCCACCATTTTAATTTTAGCATACTGGAATTGTATTTTTTAACTTGAAAGTGTATTCTCGTCCACTTGTTACATTAACTTCTTAGAGAGGGACACAGAAATGAAATTTCCTGGTCACAAGGCTAGTTAGAGGCAGAACTGAAAATTTCACATTTTATTGAACATGTAAAAAGCTATCTCAACATACAGTGATGTTTTCCATAAAACCCAACTATCTGCATTTGGAAACGGCAAACCAGGAGGTCTCTGGAAGAGCTTCCGTTTTCATAAATCTAAAGAAGAAGGCCACACCGGTGATAAGGGGTGCCACTCGCAGTCCAGACAGTGGCTCTCGCGCAGAAGCGGAGAGTGGAGACTTCTACTCATTTCAGCCTCTGAAACCTGTTTCCAAGCATTTCGGATCCTCCCGGGGCAGCTTCCTGAGGGGACTGCAGCGGCTTCAGCCCTAACCCAGCAGGCGAGTAAACCCCGTAGAGAGTGATCCGAGCAGAGCAGGGCAAGAGTGGCCACTGCCCACTCCTGTGCTGACGCTTGGCCTGTCCGGGCGGTCATTTGCCTGAGTCGCAAGAAGCTCCTTCAAACAAGCAGGTGTCGGAACTAGTGAAGGTCCCCGGAGCCTCCGGCCCTGCCCACCCTCCCCTCTCCAAGAGGGGGTCCACGCCCAGGGCTCTCCTGCCAAGATCTGGCCACACATGGAAAACTTCAGAATTTCTCCTGCATAAGCCGGAGCCCTTATGCAATGGCTGTGTCCACAAGCGCATGTCCCTATCAGAGGGCTTTCTCAAGTACATTTGACGTGGTTCTCTGGCCAAAAAGCTCCGTGTGCCACATTTAACGTCATTGTATATATATTTTTTTTAACATTTTCTGTCTCTGATTTCTGTCTTCTGTCTTTGCCACTTATCTATGTTGGACAATTGACTGACAGTGCTGACCACATAGGATATAACAGTTGAATTCCTCAGAAATCAGGAGGTATTCCCTCCACCACACCCGCCCCATGCCATGCAGGCCTCGCCATCAGGCTCAGACAAACCCAGTCCTGCCCCCGTGGGTTACAGCGCAGCCCTGGCACTGGCATGGCCCCCAGGGCATGTGAAAGGAAAAAGTTTTAATAGGGCTTGGCGTTCCTGTGCTTTTAAAAGAAAGTTTAACTCTCACTTTTGTCAAGTCTCCAATTACAAGGACGGAGGTGATAACAAGCAAACAAGCTATATCGTGTGCAAAACCCCTTGGAATTAAACATGTTTTTGCCTATTTTTGGATATCCCAAAATAATGGTAGTATTTTCTAGGAGGAATACACCTCTAAAAAAAGAATATTGATTCATACAAACAACAAGAAAAAGGCAAGAGGGAAATATCAATATGTATCCTTATTTTCAAAAGTCCTACCATTTAACATTGGAGGTTTCTGTCAAGATGTTTGATGGGCCTGAAATTTAGTTTAGAGGTTCCAGTGCCTGCCTAGCAAATGCAAGGTCCCGGGTTTGATCCCCGTAACCACATACAACAATACAGGGTGTGGTGACTCATGCCCACCAGCAATCAGTACCACACACCACAGTGC
>PVIC010022492.1:6724-27707 GCA_004025085.1 Thryonomys swinderianus | reverse complement strand
TTTATTATATTTTGCCCCATAAACTTTTTAAAGAATATATCAGGTGATATAAAGTTTTAGAATTAGTTCTTACGCTTTCCTCAGCATGAATTATTACTCTGCTTTAAAATACACATTTCTGGGCCGGAGATTTAGCTCAGTGGTTCCGGCGCCTGCCTCACAAGCGCAAAGTTCTGAGTTCGATCCCGGTAACCACATAAAATGCTGGGCGTGGTGACTCACACCCACCAGCCATCAATACCACATACCACAGTGCCGGGCGTGGTGGCTCACGCCTGTCATCCCAGCACTCGGGAGGCAGAGACAGGAGGATTGCTGAGTTCCAGGCTTGCCTGGGCTACATAGTGAGCTCAGGGCCAGCCTGAACTACGAAGTGAGACCCTGTCTCAAAAAAAAAAAATGCACATTTCTCTCTCTCTCTCTCTTTAGAGACAGCCTCAAACTCACAGCAATCTTCCTGCCTCTGCCTCTCAAGTGCTGGGATTACAGGCAAGAGCCACCACACCCGGAATCATGGTATGTGGTATGTGTTAACCAGGGATCGAACTAGGGACCTTGCATTTGCCAGGCAGACAACGCCGGCACAACTGAGATAAATCCCTGGCCCCAAAATGCATATTTCTTTTGTGCATATTTCTCTTAGCATCTCTCTTTTCTCAGTTTTTTTTAATGCTCCACTGATATTTCTATATCAATAAGAGTGATGTTGCAGTAATGATGTCAAGTAGGACAACTGACACTTATTTTATTTGGCATAGTTAGATTAATTTTATACATAGGATTTTGTTCCTTTTTATTTTTCATTTGTTTGAGTTTATCTGACTTGAAATCTCCAAAATTAGAAAAAATTCTGAGAAGCATCGACACTGAAAAAAAAAATTAAACACTTGTGAATTAATCTTCACTGCCAAGATCAAAACTCCCACAAGTGTTTCACGACATATTATCACTTCAGTATGTGATCGAGTGTTGGAGGTTGTCTGGGGAGCTGGTCATGCAAGGTGCCCTGACCTGAGGCCCTTTGTGTTAGGAAGTCTGAGCGCACAGAGGCAAAGGTAGCTTCGGGAGAGCACCCTGCTGCCAGTCAAACGCCCCCTTGAGGCACTCCGCAAGACCTTCCTGTTTTGCACTGGCTGTTCTGAGAGGAAAGATAAGAGTTGTTGAATGAGCTTCCTCTACACGCTGCGCTGGTGCTCTGCACAGTACGGAGGGTAACCTGACAGTAGTGGGATGGTGCGTTGCTTTGTGCATGTACACTGTATAATCATGCCTGTGAAAACTGTATTTGCCTTTCGTCAGCAAAGATCTTTGGTCTCCCGTTCCTCTCTTTTCCTTCTTACTTTTCCTGTATTTGAGCATTCTGGCTCCGGTCAGCTGAGTGGGGGCATAGATAAATATGCAAGGGACACAAACAATATTTCAGGTGGCACAAAGGACAGTTTTATATTAATTGCTATAAGAATAGTAAATTCAGCATTACCTTGGTATTCTCATACATAATTCATGTGAAATTTCAGCAGCGTTGGAGATATGTGTTAAAAATAAGTTTTATAAGGAAGAAATTCAGGTTCGCAAGTCACTAGTAACCAGAGAAGAGGAATTCACTTTTTCAGGATACTAAATGGCTATTATCCAGCAACCACATTTAACCTGGTCTCATTTTTCAGAACTAAATTCATGTGAAATATTATGGATAATAAAAGAAAAGTTAAGTGAATTTGTTGAACTATTGATGTGACTAGTAGTGCTGCTGATGACAAAACATTACTATGGTTCAGAATATTGAATGTAGCATAAAATCTGTATTTTTAAAATTTGCAAGGACAGATGTGAGGTCAGTTTTTGCTAATATGTATGATTATATGATCACTATTACCCATTTTCTAATTAAATACAGGAATGATCATCTGTAAAAATGAAAAAATGTTTTTAGATTATAACAAGAATAAATAAAATAAATGGTTATGATAGATGAAGAATTTGATGAAAATCACTAGGTTTTTTGGTTTATTTCTAAGTAGTTGAGATTTGACAGTCAAGTGGGTAATTAGTTTATCTAATGGCAATTTCAGATAATAATTACACTGAAAATATGTAAAATTCTTATTGTTCGAGATTATACTTCAAGTAAAATATAATAAAGCATATCAATTTAATTTAATCAAATATCAGATTTTTCAAGGTTATGATATTCAATGTTAATATTTCTTATCTGTTTTCTAATTGGTACATTTTGTTGGTACATTATATATATACACATCGCATTTACTCTCCACATTGAGAATTTGTACTAGTGTATGACACAACCTAATTCTCATTTTCTCCTTCCCTTAGCAACCCTACCACCCCCGCTTCAATATACACAAGCATTGTTTCCTCTTTTTTAACCATCAATTTCTTTCTTCATTATTTACTCCTAAACCCCATTTCTCTTTGAATATTTACTATTTCATAATATCGGTCATGCATTCTAGAACAATTTACAATGTCAGTTTCTCATACCAGAGAAAAGATATAATCATTCTTTATTGCAGAGTAGTACTCCATTTTATTTTTTAAAAAACAAAAACACATACATCTTTTTTGTCCAGCCTGGTGTTGATGGGCATTTGGGTTGTTTCCAAAATTGAGCTATCACAAATTGAGCTACTATAAACATGGGTGCACATATATCACTGTGATATGAATCTTTTAATTATTTTGTGTACATCCCCAACAGGGGAATAGTAGGGTCAAATGGAACTTCTAACCCTAGTTTTTTGAGGAATCTCCACTGATCTCCATAATGGTTGTAATAGTCTACACTCCCACTAACAGTGGAGAAGGACTCCTTTTTCTCCACACCCTCATCAGCATTTGTTGCTGGCTAATTTTGAGATAGCCATTCTTTGCGGAGTGAGATGAAATCTCAGAGTTGTTTTCATCTGCATCACTGGAATTGCCAGTGATGTTGAGCACTTCTTCATATTCTTTGCTAGCTGCTTTTACATCTTCCTCTGAAAAGTTTCCGTTCATTTCAGATGCCCATTTTTGAATTGGGTCTTTAAATTTGGGGGGACTAATTTTTTTAATTGAATTCTTTATTGGTACAATTTATATACATCTCAAAATCACATATAACATTGGGAAATTTGTACCAGTATATGCCACAAGTTAATTCTCATTTTTAGGGGGGACTAATTTTTGAAGCTCTAGATATTCTAAATAGTAGCCGTTTGTCTGAGGAATTACTGGTAAAGATTTTTTCCCATATTGTTGGTTGCCTTTTGGCTCTGCCAGTGGTTTCTTTTGCTGTGCAGAAGCTTTTTAATAAGATGAGATCCCATTTGTTGATTTCTTCTGATAGTTCTCGTGCTATTGAGGTTTTGTTCATAAAGTCTTTCCCTAAGCCAATGTCTCCAAGAGTTTCACCTAACCTGTTTTGCAGCAGGTTTAGAGTTTCTGCTTTAATATTTAGGTCTCTAATCTACTTTGATCTTAGTTTAGTACACAGTGAAAGGAATGGATCTAACTTTAGTCTTTGGCATGTTGAAGCCCAGTTTTTCCAGCACCATTTGTTAGAGGCTCTCTTTCCTCCATTGAGGATGTTTGGCTCCTTTGTCAAAGAAGATGTGGCTTAGTGAATCTGGCACTGTTCATGGCTCTTCTAGTCTATTTCCACGAATCCTCAGGTCCATTACTTCACCAGTACTTTGACATTTTTTGTCACAGAGGATTTGTAGTATATTTAAACATTTTCAATGTTCATTTTCTATTCATTTATTGCCTAATATTTGTTGATTTAAGAGGAATGCATGTTTTGAATATATTTTTTTCTTTCTTTAAAAAGATTTTAATGTTGAGTATTTAACTCAAGGCTCAGCCAATCATTCTTTCCCAGTATTTTATGTTTCTAGATTTGAGCAAAAATAGAAAATGAATATTCTGTATTAATATATTTGAAATCTACTAAATATGTGTGTTATTCAAGTAACAATATTCCAGTTGAGTGAAAATACCGAGTAAGGGGCCTGGGATTTGTCTCAAGTGATACCGCCCCTAGCTTGAAAATACTGAGGAAAAGATAACTTTATTCATTCTTAACAGAGATTTGAATTTCTAGGTGATTTTTACAAATCTTTCATAATTTTCTCAATTTGAAAATGTATAAGTCTCATAACCAAAAATTTCACTTCTAGGAAAATAAGCCATAGAAATAAGACAAATGATATATTTAAAAATAAATAGATAATCTACAATAGCATTTTAAAAAATGGAATTCTTGGGCCAGAGGGTTAGCTCAGTGGTTCCAGCGCCTGCCTCGCAAGTGCAAGGTCCTGAGTTCAATCCCCAGTAACCACATACAATGCTGGGCGTGGCGACTCACGCCCACCAGCAATCAATACTACATACCAGTGCGGGGCATGGTGGCTCACGCCTGTAATCCCAGCACTCGGGAGGCAGAGACAGGAGGATTGCTGAGTTTGAAGTTTGCCTAGGCTACATAGTGAGCTCAGAGCCAGCCTGAACTACAAAGCGAGACCCTGTCTCAAAAAAAAAAAAAAAGTGGAATTCTTAGTCTTAAATTTAAACACAGATACCTAATATCTACAAAATATTTCTGAAATAATTTATGATAATACAAACATAAAGGACTATATCTATTCTCTTTAGAATCATAGATGTTATTATTAAGATGTGAAAACTTTTCAGTGTGAGCTATTAAATTAATGCAATTTCTATAAAATTAACCATTTATTGTTCTTGCTAACATTTACATGAAACATTAAGGAAATAAAAGTATCCATAAGCAGCCAAATGTGGAAAGAGCAGAAAATATGAAGGGCTGAGGCCACTGATCTCAAAATTCTTTATAATTTAGCATTAATCAAACCAGTGTGTTACTGGTGTAAGAACAGACACATAAAATAAAGAAATATATTAAAAATCATAAAAATCATCACATCTATGGTCAAATGACTTTCTATTAAAGTAACAATATCATTCAATTGGAAAAGGACAATTTTTCACCAAAATCAAATGTATGCATGGATAAAATGAAGTTAGACTCATAATTTAACTCAAAATCAACTCAATATAGATCTAAAGGTAAGCAATAAGATTATAAACCTTTAGATGATAACAGGGAAAATTTTTCATGTATTGGATTTGAAAAGGTTTTTTAAGCATGAAACCTGAGCACAAGAAGAACTACTAAAAAGAGATTAAATTGGATTTTTAAAAAATACTCATGTACATTCAATATCTAGAAAACACTGACAAGTCACAGATGGAATGGCAAAATGTTTTAAAATCATCCATTTAAAGAAGAAATGATAACCAGAATTCTGAAGAATTCCTTCATTTTAGCATAGGAAATAAGGCACTTAAACATCCAAGAAATAACAACAAAGCATTTTACTGCCACAGAAAGTCATGCCTATGAGGTAACAGGCGCACAGGAAAAAGTACAGTTGCATCATTTATCCCTAATGAAGAACAATAGAATATTATTATATTAGATTTGTTGGGATTTATTATTGTATTAGATTTGTTGGCTCTATTCAAAGCCTTATAAACTATTGTGGCTGATTAACTTGAGTGGCACAAGGGGCAGGATGCCCCCGAGTAAGTTAGAGAGAGGGGTAATATGATCTGGAACTCAAAGAACTTGGTTCTTTATCTTAGAAATTGGCTGTGTTCTGAGAACAAGTACATACTCACCACTTCTTGGACCTTGGGGTATTAACAGAGACGGGATTAGTGAGTAGATGGCTGAGTCATTTAAATCTAATTAGAGTTGTCCGGGCTTTCATAGAAAAGATAGTCTGTTACTCACAAGTTCTCCTTTCTAATATCTGTGTATTCTTTTCTTCAGACTTTGTGAAGAGTAGTTTGCTCTCTCTGCTGTGTTCCTCCGTCAGCAGTATGTCAGTCAGCTAAGATGGAGGAGCTGGAGCGCTAGAAGAGAAAGCAGGCCGAGGAAGAAGTCACATCTGGATTCTCTTTTTAAGGTATGGGAATAGCAAGTGTAACCAGGAAATTGCAACCAGTTGCTTTTAAGTCTGTTTTCAGGTGTAGCCAGAAACTGTCAATGGAGGCCAGTGATTGGAGCTCCTTTTGATATTTTGTTTACAGCACTGTCAGTTTATTTTTAAAATTTTATTATTATATTTTGTGGCAGTGGAGATGGAAAGTTGGCCCTTGTGCTTCCCAGGTAGGCATGGTACCACTCGATTTAAAGCCCCAGCCATTTTTACTTTAACATGTCTTTAGTTACTTTTTTTTTTTCTGGATGTCTAAAACCAAGTTAAAGTGAGACCAATATTTATCAAAATTAATCTGTTTTGGCCAAATATCAAGGTCAACTAAGGCTTGGGAGGCATTAGTTTTGGGACCAAGTATACAGCCTCTCAGTTCCTCCTCTTTAATAGTTAAAATATGAAATGATTCTAAAATATTTTAAATGAATCATTAAACATATTCAAGTGACATTTAAAAATTTTTAGACTATTCTGTAAATAAATGCTTGAAATGAGACTTCTTTTTGAGAACTTACAGGCTAAAATGAATAAAATTCAACATATTAGATTTTTTTACATAATATGTATTTGAAAATGTATCAGAATATTTTGTTTTGTAAAATTTTGACCTTCTGGATACATACACATTAAAACACAAGTCAGTTTTATTTTCTACTACATGTGTATATTAACTAGAGATACTTTGAGGTCCAAGTAATTGTGAATAATTATAAAACAGACATACATTAAAATGAGTTCATAAATATTTAACAATATATCTGTAAGACATCATATTTTGTCATTAAAATGACATGGAGATGCATCATTTCAAATTTTAAATCAACAGTACTAGACTAAAATATGCACAAAATTTTACTCTAGATTTGGTTTGTCACAGTTTCTATATGTGTATCTGTATCAGATCATTTGAGTTCCTTTAACACTCAAGCTAGGTTCCTGCACTGTTTTCTGTCAAGGGAACACTGAAACATATTTTAAAATACTGCATCGGAGACAAAAAAAAATCTTGAATCAGTTAAAAACATATTTTGCTGAGGAACTGTGACACATCTCATCATGAATTATATAGCTCAGACTCTCAGGAAAAATATTTTCCAAACAAAACTTATACAAAATGTATAGATTATAAACTCAAGTCAGAAAACATTTCATGGGCACACAGCCTCTTTCTGAATGACAACACTTATGACATTCACGCTACTCCATATTGTAAAGTGAGAAATTGTTGTTAGGAGACAGAACTTACTGAGAGGAGAGGATAGCATCCGCCTTCCTTCTACTATGACTGTATGGGGAGGACTTCCAAAAATACACCAATGAAGTACAATCTAAATCTGCCCACAATATATAATTAAAATTATGACCACAATTTTAAGACTGATTTTTCAGTAATAATAGACTTTGAGGAAAGTTGTAAAACAGTATAATATAAGGAAACTTGATCTACTCTTTGCACAGATTCACCACTTAACATTTCTGTGTCTTAGTTCTAGTATTATCTCCCGTATTTTTCTCCATACACATAAATAAGTGTGCAAGCTGGTGCACATACACACATATAATTTCTTGACCCATTTTACAGTGGATTGACTACATGATGCCCTTCTATCTTCAATTACTTCGTTGAGTTTCTCACAAGTGGATAGTCCCCTCAGAAATAATATTATTACTAAATCCTGAAAAATTTAAGATTCACGAAACACTATCTTCTAATCTGCAGTCTTCAAGTAACTAAAGACATGTTAAAGTAAAAATGGCTGGGGCTTTAAATCGAGTGGTACCTACCTGGGAAGCACAAGGGCCAGCTTTCCATCTCCACTGCTGCAAAATAGAAGTCTTAAACTTCACTTCTTGTTCCAATATTGAGCTGTTACATTTGTAGAGAAAATAACTTCAACTGTTTCAGTCAGAGGTCTAGATATTCATCCCTTCTTTACACCATTTCAAACATATCCTTTCTTCTTTGACAGTTGCCTCACAGTATGATATTATCTCTCTCACGCCTATACCATATGTCTTCAGTGTTTAAATAAACATGTGAGCTTAATTTGCAGGGTTCTCTTCACTGGTTCACACAGCTCCTTTGGAACTCTCCTGTAATTAGTCATCTAAGGTATAACGGTCCCTTTGCACACTGCATTGTCATTGTCATTAATACAGTCAGCTGCTGTGGCTTTATGTTGCCCAATAACATCTTCACGTGTTACATGAGGGAAATGCCAATTCCTGTACAAATGCAAGGGTTAAGGATTTTTCAATAGTACCAAAGATTATTCTGACAAGATCAGAATAATAAAAATCTCTGAGCTCCAAGGAAAACTTCAGCCTTAGGATGGGAGTTTGCGGCCATTTATCCACCACTGACCAGAGAAAATCTTGCTGTTTTTATCATGATAAAGGAAGCGATGCTAATACAAGAAGCAAGCACTGTTTGGCTCAAGTTAGACTTATAAACGAATCCAAATATTGGACAGGATAATACCATTTACTCTTTATCACATCATTCCCTAACATACTTGAACCAGATACTTAATTGGGTAACCTGGAAAGGTAATGGTGGTATTCCTAAGGGTAGAATAAATGATCTTGAGTCAAGATCACTAAGACATGAATTTTTTTTCAAAAATTCTTTCACTCTAAATTTACTATGTTGCTATTACATTTACATTCTTCACTAATAATTTTATGTCTCAATTCAGAAAATACCTGATTATTTCTTTACAGCTATTTTTAATTTTGTAAGTCCAGTTATAGAAATGAAATTAACTCTTATTTATCTGCCAAAGTTTTTTTTATATTTCTTCATTTTTACTGGTAAAATCAAATCCCTATTGTTTTTACAATTGAAAAAAATATTAATTTCAGTGTGAGACATTTCCAGTCACTGTTCCTCAGTAATGCAGAGGGATCTTTACAAAACATAAAGCATGTATTCGTTTTTCAAACTAGAGTAACTTTAAAACTATGAGAGTTGTAAAAATGTATGAAGTGGGCCAGAGGGTTAGCTCAGTGGTTCCGGTGCCTGCCTCGCAAGCGCAAGGACCTGAGTTCGATCCCCGGTAACCACATAGAATGCTGGGCGTGGAGACACGCCCACCAACCATCAACACCGCATACCACAATGCCGGACGTGGTGGCTCATGCCTGTAATCCCAGCACTCGGGAGGCAGAGACAGGAGGATTGCTGAGTTCGCGGCGGCTTGCCTGGGCACCATAGTGAGCTCAGGGCCAGCCTGAACTACAAAGCAAGACCTTGTCTCAAAAAAAAAAAAGGAAAAAAAAAAAGTATGAAGTCCTCAGCAGGTAATCTACTCTCCACCTGCCACTACACCATCATTTGTTATCTATCAGCACCAACATATTCTGATCACACTGAACATGTTCATCAAGAACAAATGACTGTGTAACGAGATTGTATGTACATATTCTGATGTTTCCATGGGATTCCTTCCAGTCATACCCTCCACTCACTTTCCTCAGAGTAATTTATAACTTGCAGAAAGACTGAGATCTAAGTTTTACTTCCTGTTGTTATTAAACTACAACATTTTTGACAGTAACCCCACATTCCTCAGCTAAACTATTTTTCTAGTATTTCTTTCAAAACTTTGTCACAGAGATAAAGCAAAACATATAGAATCCAGATTATTTGATTATATTCCATTCAAATCTTCCACTTTGATTTGACTTCTTGGTCTCTGTCTTTAGACAAAAGGCATCACCTTCTCAGCAAGAACAAAAATAAAGTGTAGATTCATTTGTTCTCAAAGGCAATCTAATTTCTCAAGCCAAAAAAAAAATCTTCATCTGACTTCACACACTTTTCACCTTTTGTAAAGTTCTTTCAATTCTAACACAAATGCACTTCACAAACATGACATCATTTCATCTACATTAATGTCACTTTATTGTGCATTAAAGTAATCCATTCAATATCCTCCTGATTATAATATTTCAAGATTTAACCTCTACATAATTTTTTTAACAACAGAAGGAAACATTAATGGAAGATTAGATCTTAAAACTGACCTATCTTATGCTTGAACTTTAAAAAAATTCCCAAATCATTGCCTAGAAAAGCTCTAGAGAGTAGCATTTCTGTGAGTGTGTGTCATACAATGCCCCCTCACTTGTCATGAATCACCCTGAGAACTTAGTCTTCTCCCTAGATATTCCATGTTCCCATTTATGGGACACAGTACTTTAATGAGGGACCTATTTATTTGTCTTACATTTACATAGGGTTCAGTCAATGGTTGGTTGTTGGCTCTCATGCAGAAATAGGATAATGGAAAGACCTGAGAGTAGATAGTCACTCTATGTGAAGAAGGAAGCAGTGATCAAGAATGGAGGAAATAGGACAAGTTAGAGGAGGTTCATCATTCCAGGCTACCCAACCATAATCCCCTACTGATTGCACATTTCCCTGATGTGCACAGTGTCCCATAATTCAACCCCACAAGGAAAACCCTGTCTCTGAAGACACAGGACTTTGTGGGGACCGTAGGAGTGCACTTCTGAAATTCTGGCACACCATAGAGTTTAACAATTCTTACATACTAAACTGTTAGAAACTGATGTTATATACAGGAAAAATTATAGTTACTAAATTCTTTATTCCTTATCCAATTATTTTATTTCTGCTTTTGGACTGTACATTCTCTAAAAATTACCTAAAAGAATAATTTCTCTCTAATGATCCTAAACATTCTCTCCATTTCCCTGTGCTCATCTCTGTATTCTAAAATTGAACATTTATAATTATTAAGATTTGATTTGTTTAGCTTCTATATATGACTTCAATACAAAATATATGACTTTAATTCATATTACTGAAGCCATTAAAGTAGTTAACAAATAATTAAGATGTCAGATAAATGAACTATCTTTTAATAGCAAAAACTGTCAAATTAATAATTTATATTCCTTAAATTATTTATGTCATTATATTAAGCTAGTAGCTTGAAGGAATCTCTGTTTTTCCTCAGTCCCATAAAGTAGTACAAATAAAATGAATATGGAATATAATATTAGCATACCAATGATATCACTCAGGTGCAGGGTCAAGGTGGACCAATGGCCTGAGGAATTTGGGATCTCAGTTGTTAGTTGACGGGACACAAGGTACATCTGCTATTCTTAGAGGTGTTTGTGTGTAGTGAAGGAGTCCCTAAGAGACTCTGACATATTTCTATAGTCCCAAGAAAGAGTTCTCAGTGTTTACACAAACTGCACTGAGGTTACCCTTAGTACCACAGCTCTGGATTGGTCTTTCCTCAGAATATTTGGAAATTTTAGTTTCCTTTAGAGATATTGAATAAAATTTTATTTCATAAAGGAAGCACTGACCTTTCTATGGTCCTTTTAAATTCTTCTGAGGACTTCCTTTTTTTCTTTTTCATACATTTTCTTCCTTTTTGATGACATGCAGTTGAAAGAAGCTAGTGGACACTTTCAGTTTTCTGCTTGAAAATTCCTTACCAGGAATTTCCTTTGTAAGATTCCCTAGTCCACCGGTTTCTCTTTCTACATTCCCTGTGACTGCATTTTAATTGTTTATGTGGTACACAGTTTAAGCCTCTTTTCTTCCAAGCCCAAGGAAGTCTCTATCCCTTGGTTTTTAAGCTCTTCATTTTGCTCTGGGGCTCTTTCAAGCCCCTACCCAAAGTCAGCGCTCCGTCACGCAGGTAGTATCGAGGCAGGTCTTTTCTCTGGGTACCAGCATCGCTCCAGGTGTCTGTCACCACCGCGTCTCCTGCTTCCATCAGTCGGTTGGGTCTTGCGGGGGGATTCTTTGGAGTCTGTCCTAGTGGGGGGTGGGCTGGGTCTCTAGGGGATGTCAGCGCTTGTCTTTCTGAACTCTGTCTGTCTGGTGTCGTTCTCCAAAGGTTCCCGCATGCAGTCATCTCTCTCTAAAGAGAAGTCTACACTCCATGCCAGTTAACACGGTGGCCCGGCACTAAGGGACAGTGTTCCTTTAGGTGAACATCGTTATAAGTAAAGGAATAAAAGAAGGAAGGAAAAAGCAGAACATTTTAGGCTAAGAAGATAACTAAAATTCGCAGAGTATCCTATCTAGTGTATTATCTTGTGGAAACAAAATTGAATCTATTAGAATAGTGGGGGCTGATGCAATTTTAGAAACACGGACAAGAGTAAGGGTGACATTCCGCTCTACTCATCGTTATTATTGCAGATTTTTTCTCAACTGTAATTCATTAGGATGTGAAAATCATTTTCTAAATTGTCTACCTGGAGCTATATTTTGGACGGATTTTTAAAGAGGAAAAAAACTCTGAAAAGGAAAAGATGAAGAAAGGGAACAAAACTAAAGAAGGTATAAGTCCTTTGCAGATGTAGCTTCTAATGATCAATTAAAAACAAAGCTGGCGGACCGGAGGGTTAGCTCAGTGGTTCCGGCACCTGCCTCGCAAGTGCGGGGTCCTGAGTTCGATCCCCGGTAGCCACATGCAGTGCTGGGCGTGGAGACTCACGCCTACCAGCAATCAGTACTTAAATACTGCCTACCACAATGCCGGGCGTGGTGGCTCACGTCTGTAATCCCAGCACTCAGGAGGCAGAGGCAGGAGGATTTCTGAGTTTGAGGCTTGCCTGGACTACGTAGTGAGCCCAGGGCCAGCCTGAACTACAAAGTGAGACCCTGTTTCAAAAAGAAAACAAAAAGTAAGCTTTTTTCCTTTGAAAAATATTCAAAGTAAAAACACTGCACTTTCACTTATTAGTGTGTCCTCCAGGTGTAAGGCAGATACCGGATCTTCTCTTTGATATGAGTACCTGTAGATGCAAATGAGCTCTAGAAAGTAAGATGGTTTTTGTAGAATGGGAAATTTCCAAAGGAAATTTGGTGTGGAAATGTAATGAGGGGAAGGAATAAATATGATTATGAAAGAAAATAAAAGAACACGTATATAGGGGGTGGGGAGGTGTGGGTGGGTACGGATGTGGGTAAAAATGAGAATTAACTTGTGTCATATACTGGTACAAATTCCCCAATGTTATGTGTGATTGTGAGATGTATATAAATTGTACCAATATAGAATTCAATTAAAAAAACACTGCACTTTCTACCTGCATTGCTAAAATTATGAACAGAAGTGTGAAAGGAATTTTGCAGATTATTGTAACTCACTTCTCTCTGAATTAGAGGTTTTATGTTTACAAACTATCACTGCATATGCTGAGATATCAAATTTGAAGATAAAAATTACTAGATTTTATGTATTTTTAGATTTAAACATTCAAATAATTTAGTATTATGTTCTACATACATGAACAGGATTTTGTTTTTATTGATGAGGGCAAAATTACTTTATACAAATGACTAAAAGCAAGAGGAGACCTAACATACTGTTGGATGTCACACGTTGATTTGGAGAAACATCATAACAGCTTTCAGAGAAATTTGTAAACATGATTAAAACACTTTACTTCTATAAAAAGTGACAAAGACATAAAGTTTTGGAAATAATTATTTAAATGCAAACAGTGCTAAATTACAAAGAGGCTGATGACCAGTGGGGCGTAGAGACCCATTCATCTTAAGTAAGCCTCCACCTTCTTTGCACCCACAAATCCTGGACCTTCCTCTTACTCAAATCCTGATCTTGGAGACCTGTAAAGACCAGACGGACTCCATCTTGTGTAAAGCGTCCATATTACGTATTTGGCCTCAAAGTGAACTCCTTTGCTCTCCGAGTCTCAGAAAAGTCAGCAGAGAGGAGGGTTCCGAGAATTAAAGAGCAGATTGTGCCAAGCATGCACAGGATGTTTCCTGTGGCAGAACCCTAAAACCCACTTCCAAGTAGCTTGAGAAAATCACGCCCCTAGCCCCTCTACCCAATTACGTAATGCCAAGGCCTGGAAAGCCCCGCTTGCGGTTTTTCCCCTTATAACCCTGTCTCCAGCGGGTCGGGCCACCGACTCCCTCCTGCGTGGGGAGAGACGCCGGTCCTCGCTCCGCAGCTCGCTAAATAAAAGACCCTGTGTGCTTTACATCTGGCTGGTCTCCGTGATCTTTGGGGGACTCGGGATTTGGACAATACAAACCTATCCAAAGAAACCCTTCCCTTCTCTTTTCTAGGCCTTTACTTTGTAATTGTGCATTCTTTCTCTATCTCTTTGATTTTAACTATTTTCAAAGATTTTCTATCAGTTTATAACCCAGAATATTTTTTTCAAGGGCATGAGAGCTTTTCTCTACATTGAAATCATTAGGGAAAATATCAGGTCTTTTCCCAAGATTTTATTAAAGTGTAGGGACCTAACTTTAGTAAACATCCTACTCCAAACTCTAGAACTGCGTTTTGTCATAGATATAAGGAAAGTTTATTTTTACTTTAGATAAATACAACTTGCTAACACAGATGATCAACCACCAAATAAATGTAGGATGAAGTGTGCATGACAATTGGTATTGGTGAGTCTCTTTACTGAGTGTTAATTCTTTCTTAATCTCTACAATATCTGTGCAATGTATTGTATCTTCTTGGCTACCCACAAGTTTGAGTTTCCTTTCTGTCCTTGTAATTTCTTGGCAGCTTTCCTGCAGTGAACATTAGGTTCAGACATTCTTTTTATAATTTTGTTTTCTCTATTGTAACTTGATAGATAGCTCTTCTGGGTTATTAGAAGAAGCTGTTTTTAGTTGTACTTCTTAAGACAGGAACTGGACGTCTAGTCGGTACAGAATTGCCTTGACCAGTAGGAGTTCTGTGAAAGTACAAAAACCACACAAAATACACTGAGTTACACATAGTCCTATTTTTCTGTAATTGTAGCTCTCCATTTCTTTGTAATTACAGAACTTAGATAATCTTTAAAATAAAAGAGGCCACCCTGGAATAAACATGAGCAATGTTACACTTGCTCTTCTATGAGAGCAGAAATCTTAACTGTGAGATCCAGAAATTTTACCTAAGATCATTCTCTTCCAAAGGTATTGTCTGATGGGTGAGGGAGCATATCTCACTGGTCAAGCACTGACAAACATGAAGTTTTCAGTTCAATTCCCAGTGGAGAGAACAACAACAACAACAACAACAACAACACACACACTCACACACAGTATCTATTACATTTGTAATGAGAAAATGGAATCTAGGTGCCTGAAACAGTTTTTTTTATGAGTTTATTTTCATTTGTTCTAAGGTAGGATTCACTTCAAAGGTTAATTGGTCTGTATGTCTATAATAAAAAAATAAAAGTTTATTTATTGGGTAGACAGATAAAAGTCAGAAAAATGGAAGAGGAAACAAGATGTGACTTGGAAGCACTCTTCCCTTCACTGCTCCCTTCCACTTCCGGGTCCGTCGCCATCTCCCAGCCTGCTGTGCGGCTCTTTAGCCCTCCCAGCCTCAGCCTCGCTCTGCAGCAGGGTGTGGGGATGTGTGAGCCTCTATAACAAGGTGAGAGTTCCCTTTATTAATGGAATTTCCAGTAATGGCAAATAAGAGCACCGTTTCTTTAGGTGGAAATAAATTACTAGCCCTGTTTAACAAGAAGTTTCTGGGTCTCATGGCTCAGGGTTGAACGCAATTCATGCCTCAGCCTTGATTGCTTCTCTAAGAGGTGCTTCTGCCTCCAACAAGGAGTAAGGAGGGTAGAGACTTGGTCAGTGATAGTAGATGTCTTGGACCAAGTCCTGCAAGAAAACAACAGGGTTTTAAGTAATTGCGTTAATGGGCTGGAGAAAAAGCAAATTGTTGAGCCGATGCAAATTAGCACAGAGAAGGGAATCAAAGTTCCGCATCATTTAGACTTTTCCTAATGTTCAGGAAGCTAATGTTTTTCTGTTGGAAATGCCAGCAAACCTCATGCTATGGAGAAACTGTCCAGCTACTTCATCGTCACATTTTTTAGACCGTTGATATTGCTCATGTAAAAGGCTTCATTTCTGTAGGCCAGAGAAGTTTCCAAAAATGCTCTTCAGTATTTGCAGTACGTTTTGCCACGCATGGCAGTGTCCTCTGCTTACTGGGTAGCCTTCTGCAAATGGCAGCTGCTGGAGATTCCGAGACCAGTAATGCCGCTCTTCTTTTTGATAGATCAAAGACATTAGGGTCCGGATCACGACTTCAACGCCTATGGCATCAGTGCTGGGAGAGAGAAAAACGACTGTTACAACGCCACAGCCACCGAAGAAGGAAGGGTCTTAGAAATCCATCAGCAGGGGTGGCTAATAGCTCTCCCTTTGGCCTTCCTCTTGATGCTTACTGGAGAAGACTGAAAACAGTGTAGCCCTTCTCATAAATCTCGTGATTTTGCCAGGGAAAAAAATCATCATTAGACATAAGAAATGTTTAACCATGGGAGGAAAAGGGGGCACCATAATGTCTTTCTAAAAGATAATAATAAGGTGCATAATCACATGTCAATTTTTCTCTTCCACTTTCTTTTTTCAGGGAGAGGAAAAATTAATATGGTCATTGATTACCCAATCACAATCTCAATTTCGAAAGGGAGAATGTCTATTAATTATGCTTTGTACAATGGTAGACATATATTCAATATCTACTCTGAAGAACAAACCTTAAAGTCTACTTTATAGTGCCAAAAAGCACATGCTATTTAGAAAATTGAATATCCCTAAGAAATATTGCTCTTAATATTCTCATTTGTGATGAAGCCATATATCATAGTCTGCCACTGTGTGTAGTGTATTATGTCAGATATCTAACACCAAATACACTATTTGGATGTCATCTACATAGCATGGAAGTATCCATAATGCATATGGCTCAGATTTATATTTCAATTAAGATACAAAATCATATTAATGAGGGAAAATAGAATTTAGAACTTGAGGATTATAAAGCCAAATAAACTACACATGTAATTTAAGTCCTATTTTGAAATTTACTTAAGTCAAAGGTAAAAACGTTTAAATTAATGCCCTGAAACTATCTCATTGCTGTTTGAAGTATAATTTTCATAAAATTATGAATATCTTTGGTACAGTAAAGATTATTTATTTTTAATAATGATGCTATTGTGCATCAAATAGGGCACCTCTAGTATTTATGTGGAATTAATGGATAAAGTAAGATATCTACAGGTGACTTAGTAATTATGGCCACTTATGTTTTCTTTAATAATTTCTAGTTGATGAAAATAATAAGAACATTATTTGTTTACTATTTAGTAAAAAAACCAGATAAAATAGAAAGGTTCATTTAATAATCTACCTATTGAGTGTATTACTTGGAATTCCTTTCTGTAACAATATTCATGTAAGAATTTTATCTTTGGCAAAGCACTTGGGCTAAATTACTGATCATCCTAATTGTTTATGTGATGGATGACCATGGTTCTAACAAGAATTCATGAAATTTTTGTTTCATTAGATCTATATGGACCATATGCAGATTGATGAAATACTACCTATGAAAAAATCTTCACTTGATTTTTCAGTTTACGTGGGAAAACCCATTGACTGGGTGAGGATTTGTGTGCTTTATTACAAGAGAGAATTATCTAAATAAATGCCTCACTAGCAATGCTTAGATGAATGCTAAAGCAACTCCAGATCTTTTCAACACTTGTGTAATGAAAAAGACACATCCAGGTTTCTAATCACTTCCGAGAGAGCAATTAGGAGTCATGTAACGTGCACTAGAAACTGAGATAAACATTTTACTGTATGAAGCAACTGAAATAGTTGACTGGCTATGCCAACACCTAGTGAGTGTCACCCTACTTAATAAAAAGGTAGACATTTTAATGGCTCAGAAACTCTGGCACTGTCTGTGTGCATCATTAGTTATTTTACAGGCACACTGGATATTTTGTAGGATCAGTTCCAGCACTAAGATGAGTCACACAAAAATTCTTTTTTTTCCAAGTGGGTTTAAAAGTTATGTTTATATAATATAGCGGCTTCTTAAGTGTGTGATAGTAGAATGTGTAAAACTATGCATGTTTCAATAAAAATAATCAATTGGTAAAATGCTAAGGATTACCTGAGCTATAGAAAAATGTTGTTCATGGACTTGCACAACACAGGGCTGCTACAGACACATAAGAAACACATTTTACCTCAAGTGCTATATAGTAAAGCACAGTAAAACACAGTAAGTCAGATATTCAGCTTCCTTAAAAAACAGAATCTATTTGGGCCGGAGGATTAGCTCAGTGGTTCCAGCGCCTGCCTCTCAAGCACAAGATCCTGAGTTCAATTTCCGGAAACCACATACAATGCTGGGCGTGGAGACTCACGCCCACAAACAATCAATACCACATACCAGAGTGCTGGGCGTGGTGGCTCACGCCTGTTATCCCAGCATTTGGGAGGCAGAGGCAGGAGGATTGCTGAGTTCGAGGCTTGCCTGGGCTGCATAGTGAGCTCAGAGCCAGCCCGAACTACAAAGTGAGACCCTGTCTCAAAAAAGCAAAAAACAAACAAACAAAAAAACACAGAATCTATTTAAGCTATGCAAAGACTATAGTTTATAATTGGTATTTTTTTTTCCTGTCTTGGATATCTTTTCAATTAGATTAAGGAGAAGTTTGGAACTTTCTTCACTAAAACTTACAAACATACCAGCCATGCTGAATTGTCTTTTTTTAAAATCCTTCTGTCTGAAAGACATAGAATAATTTATTCCTAATTCCAAAATATTCAGAGAGAGAATTGTCTGGACTAATGTATACTAACACATTGAAGACAGCTGATGCCCAGAGTGTAAGCTTAGCCATTGGAATCACCCCGAAATTGTGGAAATGACCTTTGTATGTAGAGGTTGTGAAGTGAGGGGAGGGACTATTCAACAGTTATAAAAATGCATTCTGCAAGAAGAGAGAATCTTTATATTTTAAAATGAGGAAATAAGCCAGGCTTGGTGGCTCACACCTATAATCCCAGCACTCAGGAGGCAGAGGCAGGAGGATTGCTGAGTTCGAGGTTTGCCTGGGCTACATAGTGAGCTCAGGGCCAGCCTGAACTACAAAGCGAGACCCTGTCTCAAAAAAAAAAAACAAACCAAACCAAAACAAAACAAAAAAATGAGGAAATAAGATTTAAGAGCTGAAATTGTATTTTTTACTTAGAAGAGAAAGATAGTGCCAAGTTATCTTTGTGAATAATGAATAAATTACTATCTACTATCTTTAATGTTTGATGTTTATGCAAACTAGATAGATACAAAAAATGATTTGACTTGGATCCAGTGCAGATATTAATGCATATCCTTTATGTTGACAGATTTTTTTTTTTTTTTTTTTTTTGTGGTACCAGGGGTCGAACTTGGGCCTGTGTGCATCCAACGTTGGTGCGGGACTACTTGAGCTAAATCCCCAGTCATGCTGTCAGAATTTTAAAAATGATTTCTGAAAAGTGGAGCTACAAAAGTTATAATACTTTAGCATAAGGAAATGAAAACATAAATTAATATTTCATAACCTCTATTTTAAGCCTCAATTTGGCTACTAAAAGATAAATGTTTATTCTTTACAATTGTAAATTAGTGTGCTATCTGTGAATGCGTAAGTGAAGATGAAAGACAATTATAATCTTGTCAAACAATGATAAATGGATATAAACTAATTGTAAACTTGTCCTAAAATGTACACATGTAAGCACATAATCCACACAACTACAACTTGTAATTGTTTTTTATGAGCATGTTAATTATTGTCTCTTCAAGGTAAATGAGAAAATTTTCATTAACTACACTGTTCTTCACATTAGGAAGGCTTATAATGTCAAATAAAACAATTTACAGTGTTTTTCTAATAGTAAAAAAATGTCACCAAGTTTTTCATTGTGTCTGTATTCTGAAGTAGCAAACTTCAGGGGAAAGAGTCTAATGGATTAAAGATATACTTATGTCTGTTACTCTCACCAAGATAGTTTTGTGCAAAAGTTTAGTACAAATGACAATCTAATTAGCTATTTTTCAATAGAATAATATTTAATTAAAGTGTTTGTCTTGTTAAGAATGTAATGCTTTCATGACTTGAATAAATAGAACACAATTATATCATGATTAAGGAACTTCTTTTCAGAGAATATAAAGTATAACATGATATTTATAAACAGCATCCTTTTCATAGTAATACAATTCAGCCAGCACCAGGAATTCATAGTTTGATAGATGGAAACAAGAAATGAAAGCAGCTAAAGAGAACAGGCTATTTCCTTCACCTACAGGATCATTAATAGATATCCAGCATATGACAAGATAATAGACTTTCAGGAAACTTTAATACTATTCTTGGATATATCTCTGGTGTCATAAAACTATCTACTTATTGTTAGCAACATACTTTATTAGAAGTAAAGATGTATTTTTTTTTTTTTTTTGAGACAGGGTCTCGCTTTGTAGTTCAGGCTGGCTCTGAGCTCACTATGTAGCCCAGGCAAGCCTCGAACTCAGCAATCCTCCTGCCTCTGCCTCCCGAGTGCTGGGATGACAGGCGTGAGCCACCACGCCCGGTGTAAAGGTGTAATTCACTTTTTCTTGTAGCGGTAACACTTTCTCATCCATTTCAAAAGTTCTGTATTTCTCCTTTCCTTTTTCCTAGAACTTCCATACCTACATAAACTAGTATTGAGTTACTTGTGGTTCAAAATCAAAATACTACATTTTTTTATCAGAACCAAAGTGCATATTTTTTCGGGGTAATTATGTGTGTGTTTACTTAGTGACTCTATTCATCATGATAGTTAATACCTAATAACCATTTCTTGAGAAATCGTGATTTATTTGGAATTTCAAACTCTGAAACTGACACACATGCTCTCACATGTTTTTTTAAGATGTTGGCCATTTCTGTAATTTTACATTTATATTGTAGCCAGGTGTATAATTGCTAATTTTGTATGAGGAGGGAAACTATAAGATTGATTCTTTTTGTCTATTTATTACATCGATTCAGAAAAATGTAACTTTACAAATGATTAAAATCTCAGGCTCTTTGAAAGTCTCTGGACATGGAAAATA
>PVIC010022491.1:11316-27552 GCA_004025085.1 Thryonomys swinderianus | reverse complement strand
ACACTGAATTAATTACAAAAGAAACTTCCTTGCATACTTTTTCAAAATATTTGCCTGCTAAGTTCTGTAACACTATTTACCAGTAGGCCATTGTTCATACCAGACTTTTGTTCAATATTTATCGGATTTCCTAAGGAAATACTACCTTAGGAAATTGAAAGGTCAATAATGAACCCAGGCCATGTTTTCCTTCTCTGTTACTCAGTGTAGAAGAGTTTGATCCAACCAATTTTCCAACCACTGGGTTACTTTATTCACATTGGCAGGCTGACCCGGAAGTACTTGTTTTCTCAATGAGGTTACGCCCTTTGCTCTGTGTGGGACACACTGCAGTGTACCTGTGTGCTCCTTGGGAACACGCAGATGTGAGGCTCCAGGCAAATTCTCAGCACTGAAGAAATGGTTTACACAGAATTTGAGACATTATTAAACCTGCTTTCTCATATTTCATTTTCATGGGAATCTGCATTTGAAAATTGATTTTTGTTTTGTTTTGTTTTCATTTGGGAACTACTCACAAATGAGAGGCTAGGCATGTGAACCAATAATGTAGCAACACAGACGACCTGCAGATAGATAGCATCATTACCAGTTTTTTAAATTAAGTTTTGCAGTTGCAACCCTTTGTAAAATCTACGTTTGAGTGCTGTGAAATAAACATGATTTATCCTATTTACCCCTTCACCTCGTGACTCACTGCATAAGCAACTTACCATCTGAACTTTGATTTGACATTTACAGACTCTAGAATCATATTTTTATGTGTTTCTGTTAGAATAAAAATAATAGTATTACATCGATCAAAAGACTGAGCTTTCTAGAACAAATTTACATCTACAGGTTCTCATCCTAGAGAAAATATATGGTATTTACATATCTGTGATCTATTTATTTCACTTATTTAGGAAATATTCAAAGGGAATGTGGTGGGGGAATGTAATGAGGGGAAAAATAAATATGATATGGAAAAAAAAGAAATAGCATGTATATAAGGGGTGGGGGTTGTGTGTCGGTAGGGATAAGGGTAAAAATGAGAATTAACTTCTGTCATATACTGGTACGAATTCTCCAATGCTGAGTGTGATTGTGAACTGTATATAAAATGTACCAATAAAGAATTCAATTTAAAAAAATAAAAGATTGAGCTTCCAATTTTCTTGTTAGGTTTTAGAAGCAAAAGATAAGTATGTATTTGGAAGAAAATTATCTGAAACTTACCCATCTATACCTCTATCACAAATATAAATAGTTGTCAGTGAATCACACTGAGTGTGAGTGAATATTGAATGAATGTTGGAGAAAGAGGATCCCTGATGCGAGCCACAATGACCATCCTCCTACCGCATGAATCCCTTTCTGATAATCCCAACCAAAAGCCATGCACATAATAAAGCCCTCCTCAATTCTACTTGCTATGAAAATCTCTGATAGTGAATTGAGGCTTGCCCTACCTGGAATCCTTCTTTATATTAATGTGTGTTATTCTTACAATTCTGTGAGGTATGTTTTGTAATTTTATTTTGTGAATGTGAAATTCTGAAATATTGATTTTCTTGCTCAAGTTCAAGAACTAGTTTATAGCAAAAGGGAAATTCCCTTTCATTCTACTTCATCACAGATTTTCTTTTGTTTGCTGGTTCTCTGATCATGTTCCCCCTAGAGATCTTCTAAGTCTTGAGCCAACTGTGAAATAAGAAAAATGAAGAAGGCACCCTGTTGAGAAAAGAATAACATTAATGCATATCCTACTGAAGTAGGACCTTGTTTTAATGGAATTATTTCTAGAATATCAAATGCAGTTCCCTAATGGATCTCTCTTGACCACCACTAATACATCTAAAATTGACTTTGGATTCCCTTCAGCTAAATCTGATAAGGACAAATTGAAATAGGGTGCTGAATAGTTGTTGCCTAACGTATTTTTCCAGAGAATAAAAGCAAAACACAAATTAAATTAGTAGGTGATTTAAAAGGCTATTTCATACACTATGCATTTAGGTATTGAGTTACTTTCTGAGGTACAAAGTACCAGAGAGAGTCTTATCTATCCATCAAACATTTTTCAACACTTATTCTTTACTAAAGTCACTACTGTCATTCTTAAATGAGTATAAGAGAATAAACTACTAAGCTATGTTAAGTGACGGAAATTGCTAAATGGATTTTAATAAATAATCTTGACGAGACTTGTAATTTTTAATTTAGTGTTCATAGAAAATGTAATTACCTCATGGGATCTCTTCAGAACTGTGCCCATGATTATATGTATCTTTAAATATGCCTTAAAAGCTATTTTAATTAAATGCATATTTTATTCCCCTTAGAACAACTTTCACTTTGAAAGTATAGTCTTCTAAATACTTTTAAGGGAAATAATAATATCCTTCATCCAGTACACATTTTCTGTGATGTCCTATAGGAACAGTTCCTGTTAGAATAAACCACAGTTTTTTTTTAAGTTTAGATAATTTTTTTAGCTAGCTATAGTGTAAAAATATGAATGGAAATTATATAGAAAAATATTTACCCAAAAGGCATACATGGACTACTGAAATACTCTTCCTCTAATCCCATGGCATATTTTAAAAGTTAATCTGACTTTTATAACAGCTCCCAACAAAATCTGGGTATTATAATGAGAAAATTTTAAAGGCTCATATGAAACAATGGCAAAATTCTTTCCAATCCAAAAGGATCTCATGAATTCATTTCTAAATGTTTTGTGTATTAATAATAGTTAATAAACATTTATTGAATATTTTCTATACTGAATTCATTTACCTTACACTGAGGTTACTTAATGCAACAATCCTCTAAGACAGGCATCATTTTAATTATGTCAGGGGCAGAAACAAAGTGTCTGATGGTTTATTGAAAATACTGTTAGTAACTGGAAATCTGAGCCAGGTCACGTTGCTTTGGAACCCGAAGTCTCGGCATGTACAGGCAGCCTGTTGATTGACCGCCTACATCTCCAACTACGTTCCTTCAATATTAACCACTCAATGTATCTTCATGTAGGTAACCACCTAGTGATAAATCCGACTCAGTTTCTAGTCAGTAAAGTACTAATACTGGCAGATATTCACTTTACTGATTCACTAATAATGTCATAAGCAGACTAGATCTGATTTCATTTGAGACTAACAATAAAATAGGCACTCAGTATATTTTGTTTCATGAAGTTCTTTCACGCCACGATATATTTAAACATGTGCTTCTAAGTAAAATTTCTACAACAATATTATTGCCTTATAGAATTACTAAAATTATACTGAATTACATGAGAGCTCATTTTGTGGAAGAATACTAATAGCATAGTTATACGTGATTACAGAAGAACTCATATTCCCAGAAAGTAAATTCCTCATTTTGTGAAGCATACGCATATTTTAAGCTAAGAAACATTAAAATAACAGCGAACGTAACAACACATCAGACGTTACTCCAAATGAGAAAACGCTTTGTGAACACTGTGGCTCTCGCTCCTAATACAGCCATTTGGGTGAACTGAGAAACGCCCTGCAGATGAATGAAACACATTTCTGGATGTGCCTGCGGGGTGTTTCCAGAGACGACTGGGATGAGAGTGAGGAAAGTGAGGAGAAAGGGCCTGTCCTGCTTGGGCGCCTCGCCACAGCCAGGCCTAACGAACGCGAAGAAGAGCGAGCCTGCGGCAGCGCGGGAAGCTTCCTTCCTTTCTCCTTTCGCACAGTTGTGTTTTGCTGCTATTGTCTGTGGACATCAGACTGTGAGTCCGTCGGCCTCTTAATACAGTGTCATAGAACGACTCAGCCCAGAGCTTCTGGTCTTGTGGGCTGAGACCTTTGCTGCGTCCTTGGTCTCTCCAGTTCCGCGACTTCCATTGTTTCGAAAAGAGCAGTTATGTGTCCTTCAGCTCTCTAGTGAGGAGACGGCCATTACGGGCCTTCTCGCCTTTGATATCTGCATAATTTTATGTGCAGTTAGTCCTCTACCTCCCTACGAGTTCTGTTCCGGGATGACGTTTTTTAACTCAGATTTATTCACCGAGTCTGATAAACTGAACCTTATCCAACTTTGACACAGACCTGCAATGTAAAGCATTAAAAAAGAAAACAAATACACACGTAAATACTTTAAATAAACTAGTTTCACTTTTGCACTAAGTACACAGCAGCACGACTGTGACAGTAACTGGCAGGCACATGAGCCCCTTTCGTGATCTGTTCACATATATGAATTTCTTAATGTAAGGTCTGTGCACTCTGTGAAATTGGTAAGTTGATTGTTCATAAATTGAGGACTGACGATATATATTCTGCTTTGAGCAAGCAAGACCACTGTAAATTATTTTGAATCTTTTTAATGAATAAACAAAATATCACTCAAAATTAACCAGTTCTTTAAAATATATTCTAACAATTGTATAGCTATAATTGAAATTGATGTGCTCCAGGTTATGCTGACTTGATCATATATGTAATGAAATATTAGTGTTATTTAAAGAAGGGAAATATCAAAACTTTTAAATGGAAAAATCACCACTGTAATCATTTTAGAATAATGTAAAGATAACCAAGTAGAAATGATCAATAATTAAGTACTTACATCATGTTATAATGCCTTACAAATTCAACGGTGTCAAAATAATTTTTATATCTTATCATAAAATGTAATTTTCCAGAGAACTTAATCCAGAAGTACTAGCAGAATATTATATCACATCCATTGCAAATATAAGAATGTTTAAATTTGGGAATAAGGTATAGCAGTCGTAACCACAAGAATCCTATTTCACAATGCTTTCTCAACAATAAATATTTCAATATGAATAAAAATGCTATTTGGAAAACAATAATTAAAACACTGACAACACAAGTCATTCCTTAGACTATTATATTATTTCAAAGCAAATGACAAATCCTCTCCTCACCCCTTCCTCATTGGGTACAAAAAATTAATAAATATGGAGATAAACATGTACATAAACATGGTTTGATTTTAAAACAAAAATCTAACATTTATTAAATATTCACTTGAAATATGCTTAAAATTTTACCTCTGTTAGTCAAAAAATGTCACTGTGTGTGGCATATCATGATATAGAGAAGAAAAGCAACTAAATACTAATAAATGGGCTATATCAGAGGGTTCTTTTTGCATGTGCAAGTTTTATTTTACATACATGTAAAAATAAGTAGTAAAATTACCTTACAGATATTTAGTGGAATTAAAAAAAAAATACTGTGAATGGCAACTGAGTGGCCGGGAAATAGCTGATTTACATGTGTGTGTGTGTGTGTGCGCATGTGTGTGTATACCTGAAGTAGTGAAGTGTATACTATACATATATGTACATGTGTGTGCATGTGTGTACATATGCATACGTATATGTGTATGTGTGTGCATGTGCACATATATGTATAGTGTACACTTCACTACTATAGTATATATACTATATACAGTGTACTGTATATATATAGTATATATACTATATATACAGTGTGTGTGTGTGTGTGTGTGTGTATATATATATATATATATATATATATAGTAGAAGTAGAGTAATATGTATACAGTCTCAGAGACTGGACCTAGGACTGTTACATTAAGCAATAGTCCCAGGCCTTTTTCATTTTGATATGAAGTTTTGCTAAGTCGTCCAGGGCAGATTCAGTTTGTATTCCTCCTGCCTCAACCGCCACAAGGCTGGGATTCCAGGGATGCACCATCCTGCTTGGGTGCATTTATATTTTTGTGAAGTATACTTTTACACAGGCTACAGAATACAAAATAAAGCAGATCATTCTACTTACCACTATAAATTTATCATTCATATTTATAGTTGAAAAGTCATTTTCTCTTTGAAAAAAGTATATTACATCTACCTACGTATATAATTTATTTTCCAATATTTAATTTATGGAGATTCATATCTTAATAACAAAATTATTGTTAACATAGAGACTTAACGTACATTTCATTAGAGATTCTTCAGAAATATAATTTTAATTATAATTAAATTGTATGTATATCATAATATCTTGAATTATAATTCAAACATTACTTTAATTGAATTCTTTATTGGTACATTATATAGACAACTCACAATCACACTCAACATTGAGGAATTTGTATCAGTATATGACAGAAGTTAATTCTCATTTTTATTCACATCCCTACCCACCCCACAACCTCCCACCCCCTATATACATGTGCTTTCTTTTTCTTTTCAAATCATATTTATTCTTTCCCCTCATTACTTTCCCCTACCACTTTCTACTTTCACCTACCACATTCCCTCTGAATATTTCCTATTTCACAAAATCTATCATACATTCTAAAACTCATTTACATCTACAAATTCTCATACCAGAGAAAAAATATAGTCTTTATATATCTGTGACCTATTTATTTCACTTATTAATGTGTCCTCAAGCTGTGTCCATTTGCACATAAATGACTGAAACTTGTCATTCTTTATGGTAGAGTAATTCTCCATTTTATTTATTTAAAAAAAACGAAAACTTCTTTTTCCAATTGATGGGCATTTGGCTTGTTTCCAAGATTGGGCAATCACAAATGGAGCTGCTATGAACATGGGTGCACATATGTCTTTATGATATGATTCTTTTAATTCTTTCCAGTCTATTCCAAGCAGCAGAGTAACAGAGTCAAATGGGACCTCTAATCCTAGTTTTATGAGGAATCTCCACGCAGATCTCCACAATGGTTGCACAAGTCTGCAATCCCACCAACAGTGGAGAAGGGTTCCTTTCCCCCACAGCCTCGCCAGCATTTGCAATAACAGCCATTCTTTGTGGATTGAGATGAAATCTCAGTGTTGTTTTCATCTGCAACTCTCGAATGACCAGTAGTGTTGAACATGTCTCCATATGTTTCTTGACTGCTTTTACTTCTTCCTTTGAGAAGAGTCTGCCCATTTTTCAACTGGGTATTTAAACATGGGGGTACTGATTTAAGTTCTTTATATATTCTAGATAGTAGCCCTTTGTCTGACAAACAGCTAGTAAAGATTTTTTTTTCTCATGTTGTTGGTTGCCTTTTGGTGGTGCCAGTGGTTTCTTTTGCTGTGCAGAAGCTTTTCAGTAGGATAAGATCCCATTTGTTGTTTCTTTCTGCTAGTTCTCCTGCTGTAGAGGTTTTGTTTATGAAATCTCTGCCTAAGCCAACGTCTCCAAGAGTTCTACCTAACCTATTTTGCAGCAGGTTTATTGTTACTCTTTTCATGTTTAAGTCTCAAATCCATTGCGATTTTAGTTTAGTACATGGTAAAAGAGATAGGTCTAGCTTTAGTTTGTGGCAGGTTAAAGCCCAGTTTCTCCAGCACCATTTGTTAAAGAGGCTGTCTTTCCTCCATTGGGGATGTTTGGCTCCTTTGTCGAAGATAAGGTGGCTTAGTATATCTGGAGTTGTTTCCGGATCTTCTAATCTCTTCCACTGGTCCTTGGGTCTGTTCCTTTGCCAGTACCATGAAGTTTTTATCACAGTGGCTTTACAGTACAGTTTTAAGTTGGGGATTGCAATACCCCCTTACCATGTTCTGGTTGCTTAGAATTGTTTTTGCTATTCTAGATCTCTTGTGGTTCCAGATGAATTTCTGGATGATTTTCTCTAGCTCTGAGAAGTATGATAATGAGATTTCAATTGGAATTGCATTGAATCTGTATAGTAGTTGTGGGAGTATAGCCATGTTAACGATGTTAGTTCTCCCTACCCAGGAACAAGGGATATCTTTCCATTTTCTGATATCCTCTTCTATCTCCTTTTTCAGAATCTTGTAGTTTTCAGAGTAGAGGTCTTTCACCTCCTTTGTTAGATTGATTCTTAGATATTTCATTTTTTGGATACTATTATGAAAGGGATTAACTCCCCAATTTCTCTTTCAGTCTGTTGTCAAACATCACTCTTTAAATAATCTATTATTTTCAAAATGAGTCTGCTGCTTCCTTTATCATGGGTAAACCTGTTTTCTACCTGTTTCATGTATTTTTCCATGAGCTTAATTCTTTTAAATTGAATTCTTTATTGGTACCTTTTATGTATAAATCATGATCACTCTCAACATTGAGAATTTGTACCAGTACATGACATAACTCAATTCTCATTTTTTCCCATTTCTTCACCTACCCTACACCCCCATCCCCTATATACATAAGCTTTGTTTTCTTTTTTTAATCATCACATTTTTTTCTTTCCCTTCATTACTTGCCCCTACCCTTTTCACTTTGAATGTTTTCTTTTTTCAAAATATCTATCATACATTCTGGAACTCACTTACATCTTCTGATTCTTTGACTTTTTTATCAATAGAATGTCTTTGATTCGATTAATCACCCATCAGAGTATCTCATCTTAAAACTTGCCTGATTGTTCTACTGCTTCTTAGAAAAACATTTTCCTTAGGGCCAGGGATTTAGTTCAGTGGTTCCGGTGTCTGCCTGGAAAGCACAAGGTCCTGAGTTCAATCCCCAGTACCACATAGCAAAATACCAACCATGGTGGCTCATACCTCTAAACCTAGCACTTGGTGGGGGGCAGAAGTAGGAGGATTTCTGTGAGTTCAAGGCTTACCTGGGCTACATAGTGAGTTCAGGGTCAGACCAAAAACTATAAAGTGTGACCCTGTCTCAAAAATAATATGAAATAAAATAAAATAAAATCTTTTTTTCTACTTATTACAAATGTTTCTTCCTTTCTTCCTTTCTTTTTAAATAAATTTCTAATATATATAAAACATGTATAAAGAATTTGCTAAATGAAAAAAAGCAGAATGCCTAAGGTTTTGGGGAATCAGGAAATGGCATGGTGTTGAGGCCCCTTGCTTTCTTTCTCTCTCATGTATTCTCTGATACAGAGGGCTCCGAGCTGTGCCTCAGAGTCTTGTGTGTTCCACGGTTGTGCTTTTGGAAGGTATTTGGGTCACAAGGACTCTTAACTTCACCAGTGGATTGACCCACGGACTGATTCTTAATTTGAAGGCATTATTGGACAGTAATATAAATAAGAAGAGGAGCCTAACTAAAGAGGGTAGATGATGGGAACGTGATCTTGAGAAATATAGCTGGACCCTAACCTCTTCTAACATCATGAGCCAAAATAACTTCAGGTTATTGCCCTTAAGCATTTGGATACAGTGAGGGTAGCTAACATCTGTACATGGAAATAAAACTGGCCCTCACACTATCATGGAGAAGATACAAAAGAGGTCTCCAAAATCCTGGTCTCTCCAGACAGAGGGCAGAGCAAGGCCTGTTCTAACAAGACATGATCATTTCCCAAATTTGGCTTCCCTTCGATCCAAGGTGACAAAACTGAGTGAGGAACCATGACTTCATCTCATGTGACTGTAAGAAGACCCCACAAATCACATGAGGCACCAGAGTCAGAGAAAGCCAGCAGAGAGCCAAAACTTGTATCCCCACCAGATAGTAACAAAAAAATCTCTCATTAGCTGTCAAGGAAGACAACACCCAAAATTGAGTCACCCCTGCCCTGCTTATCAGGAACCATTTGGTGGAGGCTTCATGAGGCACCAGAATTCACATCCTCCCAGGAATTATGAGGATCATGTCTCTCCAGTAGTCAAGAAGAGGTACAGTACAGAAACTCCATTTATATATGCTAATGCTACCAAGGAATACATGAACAAAGCAAACATGAAAAATTATTTTCATATAGAAGAAATGCTTTGGTCTGAATTTATTAAAATATGTGTAAGACTAAAATTCTGGAAATGATGACAGTGATCTTTAAACCAAAAGAATAAACAAATTAAAACAGAAATTCTATATACATGAATTGAAAGATGCAACACAGTAAAGATGTCACTTCCTCATAACTTACACATCGTGAGAAATGTAATTCTATTCAAATCTCACAAATTATTTTAAAACAATACAGAAATGTTATTCAGAAGAGAATATGAAAGCACAAATAAACCAGACTAATTAAACTGATGTTGAATAAGAATTATGTGATCCTACATCATTCATTGCCATGGATGATTGTACTAAATTTTGAGATGTATTATATAGCCATAGCAATCAGAAGTGCACCAGTACAAGCATTGGAACAAAAATCATTTGAACAGAATAGTGAACCTAGAAAAAAACACACACACAAAGAAGCTTAAATAATTTGTACAAAGGTTAAGAAAAATATCCTTTTCATCAATACATTCTGGGGCAACTGGACATCCATAAGCAGGAAATGGAAGCTTGATCTAAGTATCATACCTTTACCAAAGGAAGACAAGCTGGATACAAACTCAAATATATCTACAAAACTACAACGTATTTTGAAAAGAAAAATCTTTAGAAAATAAGTGCAAGTAAATATCTCTTAGATCTCAAAATGATACATTATTTCTAGAAGAAAGCAAGGTAAATTAGATTTCCTTAAAAGAAAATGACTACTTGGGTGAAAATTTTGTGATAAGATTAGAAGTCATGCTATAGACTCAGAGAAAATTATCAAAGCTCATATATCTCACAAAAATTAGCATCTTGAATGTTTGAAAACCCCTCAAAATTCAGGAGTAAGGGCACAAAAATCCAATTAGAACATGAATAGAATACATAAAGACACATTTTGTCAAAAGTACACAGATGGTAAATATGTATATGAAAATGTGTTCGACACCATTAGCCATCAAAGAAATGCAAATTACACCCACAATGAAGTATCACTAAATACGATCCTAATAGCTAAAATAAAAAAGTCACAATATTAAATTCAAATAAAGACTGGGCCAAAGTGGGTCATTCTGTGATCATGGGTAGGAATGTGACACAGTACATAACGGACTGGAAAATAATTGTGCAGTTTTTTTTAATTAAACATGAAATAATTATATAACCAGTACTTGAATTCCTAGGCATTCATTCTGAAGAAATAAAGATATGTTCATAGAAGCACTGATAAATCAAATTGTGGAATAGTGATATTCATGATAGTCCTAAACTAGGAAGAATCCAAGTATCTATCAACAGATCAATAGTTTGTCCAGAGATGTAACTCAGTGGTTCTGGCACCAACCTAGCAAGCACAAGGTAACCATATACAACAAAACTGGGTGTGGTGACTCATGTCCACCAGCAATCAGCACCACATACCACAGTGCTGGGTGTGGTAGCTCAGGGCTGTAATTGCAGAACACCGGAGGCAGTGGCAGGAGGATTGCTCAGTTCGAGGCTTGCCTGGGCTACATAGTGAGCTCAGGACCAGCCTGAACTACAAGTGAGACCCTGTCTCAAACAAGCAAACAAACAACAACTGTGGAGAGCCAAAGGGCCGTATTAGGCATTGGCTGATCAGCTGGTTTGCTTCCGCGATACGGCCGCACGACCCCGCAGAGAGACGCAACCACGGAGCGAGGGCTTGAGCCTTATTGAACCACGGAGCGCGGGCTTGAGCCTTATTGTTATTGCCACCACCACCTGTGTGGGCGCTTGTGTGTCTTCCCATGGGGGCCCTCCCACCGAGCACGGGTGGTGTCAATCAAGGCCTGTGATCAGCTGCTGCATGCGGAACTCGTGGAACCTGGGTTGCCACGTGTCCTCCAGGCATTGGCCTGTGGAGATATATATATATATATATATATATATATATATATATATATATATATATATATATATATATATATGCTGACAAACAACAAAAACAGATCAAGAGTTGAACACATCAAGTGTTCACATTACTCATGACATGGACCATGACTGTGTAACAACAATGACAAAAATATTGCATTAATATACCATGATCCGGATAAACCTGTGAAGAATTAATTACTGAAAAAAATAGAAATATTCAGAGAGAGTAGGGGTAAGTAAAGACTGGAAATAAAAAGTTAATTAGTTTAAAAAAAAGGAACAAGGCCTATGTACATGGGGAAGGGAGGTTTCAGGGAGGGCAGGGGAATGCAAAAAAATGAGAATTATGTCATGTACTGGAACAAATTCTCAATATTGGGTATGGTCATGATGTGTTTATAAAACGTACCAATAAAACCAATTAAAACTAGAAATCCCAAGTGGTAACACAATATGTAATTCAATTCATACATTCTCCAAATACCAAAAACAGAGGGATAGGAAACATTTTGTCAAGAGGGGGTGGTCAGTGAGAGAGAAATGGATGTGAATAGGAAACTTCAGTCCATAGCACTGAATCTTAGTTAGATGGATGGTATATTCTCAAAGTTTTCATCTCCCCAAAGTTTTCCAGTGGAAGTAGGGCCTGGATCTTCACAGGAGGTGCATCTTTCTCTAAAAGATACAAGGTAACTCAATATATTTTCTTCACAGGAGGTGTGTCTTTCTCTAAAAGATACAAGGTAACTCAATATACTTCCTTCTTACAACTTCATTTGAATGTGCTAAAAGCTCACCATAAAACACAATGAAAAACATTAATTCTAATCTACTGCCTGTTTCTCATAATCTTATTACTTTAGAATTTTAATTAGCATTTTATTTCACTAAGTATGTATGCTAATTCATTTATACTATTCAGGTTTTTTCACAGCTTTTGTATCTTTTAATAGGCATTTTCCGTGAGTAGTAGTATTTGTAATATTTTTAGAAAATGTATCACATCGTAGTTAACTTTGAAAAAGTAGTCAATAATTGACATAAAATACACACATGTAACTGATTGAACTCGGTAAGTTTGAGTACACTATTGACAGTCATAACACGATTCTGTTACTAGATGGAAACCTTGGACAGTGACTGCAGTTGGCCAAAAGTGTTAATCAGCCTTCTGCTGTGACAAAATAGTTGTGAGAAGCAAATTTGGAAAGGGTTCATTTTGCTCACAATTGCAGGGTTTTGGTCCGTGGCTCATGGGTCACTTTGCTGTGATCTGATTGAGAGACAGAACCTCAGGGCAGAGAAGGCCAGGTAGAGCGAAGACCCCTCCAAGAAGAACAGAACCTGAAAGAAAGTTGCTGAGGACGTGATGCACCTGGGAACTTTACTGCCCAGGTAACTGCTGCCTCCAGCTGGGCCTGTCTTCACATAGCTCAGGAATGTATCGGTGACTTCCCCATGGTCCGTTCACCCTCTGTCATGTCTCTGGGTGGCCAAGCACCACAGCTTTGCTGCTGGGAGCAGTTTGGCGGGATTCTAAACTCCAGTATTAGTAAAAAGGAAAGATACCAAGTTTAAGGAAAGGAGAAGCTTTTTTTGGAGAGAAGGATAGAGGAGAATATAGTTATCCTCATAAGAATCAGGTAGGGAGCTCTGGAAAGATGGAGGACCGTGGGCCCTTGTTCCTGATGCTTTTATAGGGAAGATGCAGTAGCTTCAGTGCCTTCGGGGGCACCTCTACCCACCCTCGTATCTTCCAGTGCTCTGCAGGTGGGTTCTCTCTGTGTACTTGTCCCTGACCTGCTTTCAAGGCCTTATCTTTGAGGGTGGGTGCCGGGTTAGCAAAGCAGGCTCATTATTCATGGTTAGTTTATCCATAGTAAAGGGTCATGTGTATTTATTGCAGTAGTATGTCCGACTCTAGAATAACTAATGTAATGACCCTAAAGTGGGAGCCTTAAGAGTGAGCACGCAGGAATACATATACAAACATGTTGTGAGTGTGTGTGCATGTGTGTGTGTGTGTGTGTGTGTGTGTGTGTATCTGTACAAAAGCTTTTCCCAAAGTTATTCCGGGCCTGGCCCTTATGCCTCCCTGTGCATATCAGAGGTGGAGAGGGACGGCCATCTCCAGTTTGGATTCATGTGCTTGGCTCCTCTGTAACCTGTCTGTCTGTCTGTCTGCCTCCATCCCTCTCCTCTCATCACTCATATCCTAAGACCATGTGGTGCCCTGATGGTCTCTTATTGCTCTCTCTCTTTGTCCTTGACTCCTTTCCAGGGGAATTCCTCTAGTAAGGTTTTAGTCAGGATTAGCTAGAAGACCTAATAAAGCAGATTTTCTATCCTTGTCCCTGTATCTCCGGGCCCAATTCTGAACAACGAAGTGCTGAAGATCAGCTCTCAGCATACAAGTCAAACCAGGGGGAAGCCTAAGCCCTACTTTACAATGCTCCGACTGCTCTTCATGGCTGATACTGACATGCGTGACTGATACAGTAAGTGATGGGTTTATAGTGGGCCTGACAGTTAGGAAACTGGTTGCAAAAGCACTTGAGCATTACGTGAATGGCTTCTATCCCATCACTACCACTATTTAGTTCTCTGTCCTTGCCCAAATTATTTGCCCCCTGAATGCTCTGGTTCTTTGTTAACAAAGCAAAGGGTGAGAAGAGCTTATTTTTTGAGATGCTTTTGGTTCATCAAGTGTATAATCCTTTGATATCTGATTATATTTTATTCCACATCCCTAGTACATTCAGTTCTGCTAAAAATGTCTTTGAACTCTCCTTATAGTCTTGAGGTTCCCATGAAAGTGGTGAACTATGATACATTTTCCGTGTGTTGGGATATTCACCAATCAGCCAGGAGACAAAGTGAAATATTGCACTTGCTACTTAAACACAGGCTAAGTGTCTGGATCACCATCGTGAGTCCTGATGAGCTGGTTGTTAATACCAGGGGAAGAAGACAGAGTTGGATTTTAACATGGCAAGGATGTCCTGCAGCTGTCTCAGAAATGTGATTTATCTTTCTGCTCCCTTTAAAACTAATCTTTACCTACTAACCTGTGATACACATGTGAATATTGTCTAGTGGGTAGGTTAGGTAAAAAAGCAGCAACATTATCTAGAGTTTCCATAGTTTACATTTAATTTTATCGCTAATCATTTTAACAGGTGTTTCAAAGGTAAAACTGATATACAAAACCCAGAGTATGTTAAGTATATACAGTTTTACGGATTGACAATGTGTACACAATCAGATAAACATATACATTATTTTAAAATACCTATTTCATTATAAAATGAACCAGGGACTTGAATGACATTTCTGTTAAAGAAGGAGTATTAACAGGCAATCAGCCCATGAAGAGGTGCTCATCACTACTTATTACCACCAAAATGCAAACATTCACTTGGCTATATCACTTCACTCCTGTGCGGGTAATTGTGTACTTAATAAGCAGTACTGGAGAATATGTATAACAAAAAAGGAACCGTTGCATCCTGCTGGGAGGAGTACAAAATGGTGCCACCACTAGGAAAAATTACACGAAGAAGTCTTCTATAATTTTTTCTAAAAAGAATTACCATATGATCCGGCATTCCCACTTCTAGGATTGCTTTCAAAGGAAACGAAACCACTATCAAAAAGATATACAAACTCTCACATTCAATACACATCATTCACAATAGAAAATGTATCAAGACTACCTCATTTGATAATGGAAAACGTATTTATCTATACAAACATACATATCTACCTGTACACACATATATGTATTGACAATAGGATATGGTTCAGACTGACAAAAAAAGGAGTCTTACTATTTGACACACTGAGTAAAAATTAAGTACATGGGCCAGAGATTTAGCTCAGTGGTTCCGGCGCCTGCCTCGCAAGCACAAGGTCCTAAGTTCGATCCCCAGTAACCACATACAGTGCTGGGCGTGGCGGCTCACATCTGTAGTCCCAGCACTCGGGAGGCAGAGGCAGGAGGATTGCTGAGTTTAAGGCTTTCCTGGGCTACATAGTGAGCTCAGGGTCAGCCTGAACTACAAAGTGAGAACCTGCCTCAAAAAAAAAAAAAAATTGGGGCTGGGGATTTAGCTCAAGTGGTATCACACCAACCTTGGTTGCACAAGGGCCCAAGTTCGATCCCCAGTACCACACACACACACACACAAAAAATGAAGTATATAGCACTGACCATAATCCAGAAAAGATAAATATTCCCTTACCTCACTTTTGTGAGGCATCTGATATTGTCAAATTCATATAACCAAAGAATGGAAGTTTGATAATCACGGTTTGGTGAGAGAAGACATTTGAGTTGTTCTTTTGCGGGTATAAAGTTTCAAATAAGATGAGTAAGTTGTAAAAATTTTCGGTACAAAGCACTTATACTGACAATACCCTCTTGTATTCTTAAAAAATATAAGAAAGATGTTGAAGTGTTCTACACAAATATAGGGGATAAAATGTTATCACTAGTGAATATTTCAAAATATTGTTGAACATTTTTGGATGTACAATATAATATATTTTATTGAAAAATAGTATGAAAATGCTGCTTTTATAGGAAACTTGGTGATTTCTAAATAATATCCTTAAAGCACAGATTTACTCTACTTAT
>PVIC010022491.1:0-11216 GCA_004025085.1 Thryonomys swinderianus | reverse complement strand
CAGTGTATTCAAAGAATGTGTGTGGGTGTTGAACCCTGCCTGACACAATGGAGTGCAGCGGGACACGGGGCAGGGGCAGCGATGCCCACTCGGCCTCGTGTGCCAGGGCTGCCACATCCGGAGTCCGTCTTTACCACACAGACTCCAAAAGACCAAAGGGGACAAGTTAATGCATTCAGTGGCCATGTATGGTTGCAAAAGTTAGTGGGTGCAGTGAAGTGCCCTGCTTTGCAGGCAGATCTTCCCTGTTGAAGTTTGCCTGGTCACTATCCAAAGTGACACGCCATCACTTTCCACTGAGTTGCTGTTAAAACGCACCACACCTGAACTCCAACTTGAAAAAGTGGTCTGGGCCAGGGCCGAGGTTTTGACACTCTTCAGTCCCAGGAGCACTCCGCACGGGACAAGCCGGACCTCTGCGCCCGGTTACAGAGCCAGCGTCAAATCCGGGTTCTTTCTCAGGTTAGCCGTGGTCCTGTGGCACAGGGAAGTTGCTTAATACCTCAGAGCCTCAGTGGCCTCAGCCGGAAAATAATATTAACACTTAACAGATGGAAACACTGCAGGAATAATTAGATATAATGAAGAGCATGGTTGTGAAAAAAATCGTATTAATGTCTAAGAAGAAATGATACCAGTAGAAATGTTAGATCAAAGGAATTATTTCATGTTGTGTTTTCATATTGAGCCAAATCGATCAGCAGCTTAAAAAAATTCATATTAGAACATGTTAGCCCTACATAATGATTGCATTCACTGTAGTGAACTGGTGCAACTACATAACACATTTAAAGTATTTTTCCTTTTCTTTTCCGCTCTTACTTTGTCAGCATTAGATTCAAGTATTTATAAGTATTTACAAATTTAATTATCATTAGCTTTTATATGCCCCAGTTTTTGACAGGTTCTCATTAAACTGTTGCACTTACCCAAGCTTTGGATTTGTCATCCTCCTGCCTCAGCCTCCCAAAATACTAGTGTTACAGTCATTTTCCACTATCTATAGGAAAAGTAATTCTTTATTGTTTTCCTGGAACTTAAAGTTCAAAGAATCAAATGTCTGTTGATAAAGCAAAATTAAAATAAATTTTTCTTCTGTTACTTCATAAGTTATACAATGAAAATAGGGGCTTGACATGATTCAAATTACTTATATTTTTTATAATGGCCTAAAAACTTCAGTTCTCCAAATTTCCATTTTTTTAACAATGCTAAACATACAACCATTTTAGAACTCTGCTTCATATTTTACTACCCATAACAAACACTGCAATATGTAATGCTTTCACAAAAATTCTCAAATTCTAGACAATTGTATTTTTCTCATTAAGTATTTAACAATAGTCACTTTTCTCTTACAGGTATACTTTTGGGCAGCAATAAAATAAATGTATTCACAGCCTCTGAAATTATCCAATATAAAAGGACAGTTAAGTAAAGGTGATATTATTTTTCCCAATTTTGTTATCTAGTGATAATAATAGTGGCCAAAGTGATCATAAATTAATTCAGAATATTATTTCAGAATTCCTAGTAAAAGCACCAGAAAAGGTTAGAAATTTGCTTACTTTAGAGCAAGAATGTCCTTTGATTTTGTATGAGTGATTTATAGTAATATAATCTAAAATATACTCATGTGTGTTGATTTTTGAGCCATAATTTTTGCTCAGTGACAGTTCTATTCCTGCTTTCTATAATTTAATGCTTCAGAAGTATCTACATCTGTATTCCAGTGTATATTTCTCTTCTGTTAAAATTATCTTAGTAATTTTCACATCACTGTATTCTTTTGAAAGAATTTTGTTACTACTTATCATTATTTCTGTAGCACAGACCCATCGTAGTATTATCACTTGACTCTGTATGTTAACAACACTCCACACCTGAACAAGTCATAGAAATAGGACATCATCAAACTTTAAAGTGAGAATTAACTTCTGTCATATCCTGGTACAAATTCCCCAACGTTGAGTGTGATTGTGACCTGTATATAAAATGTACCAATAAAGAATTCAATTTTAAAAAATTTTAAAAGACCAAGAACTGCTTAGCAATCAAAGCATGAAAAAAAAGTATATTAGAGATAATATGTCAACCTGGTAACAAATAAGGGACGGTGGATACCGTTTAGCAGACACCGTTGTACTGGCCACAGTCTGACTTCACCAGAGCTCTGGGCTCAGTTACCAAGAGACTGAAGAAAACACCTACAGACAGCTTGAGAACGTGAAGTTTCATGAATGTTTGGAAAAACAAGAGTCTAGCTGCAAATGCCTGGACGGGTAGCAGCACTCGGCACCCTGTCACTGTGGAGGAAGCAGTTTTATGGTTTAAGCTGCGTAAGTATAGACATTATTGATTCTCTTGGTTCTTCTGTGTGATCAAAATTCCAGGAACGACAGCCTTTGGAGCCTGTGCAGAGCAGCACAGCTCCACCGATGGCACTCGCCTGGTTTCTCCAGGACACCTGGGGACTTCGTGATCCTTCGGATGAGACTTATCCAGGCCTTTCAGGGAGATCTGCTTTCACCGCCCCTTGTATTTGTCTAGAATCCTGACAGTAGAATAGTACATGGTGGTTTCTTCTTTCTGTGATGCCCTTTCTTCTTTTTCAAGAACAAAACACTGTAAATAATAAAAATAGCAAACTCCTTCAGGGAGGGCGAAATAGCAAAATGGTTTGACACATACTTTCTTATATGCATTGCTAAGTATGTGCTGTGCAACTCTCCCTGCCAAGGTGCCTCATCCGCTTGCCCTTCTCCTGCTTTCTCACGTCAGTGCCACTTCATATAGAGTCCCAAACACATCCTTTTATGAATATTGAGTCCCTTACATGTTCTGTGAGTCAGTCAACCAACATCTATAATAAATGACCAGGGTTTTTTTTTGTTTTTTTGTTTTGTTTTGTTTTTAAAGACAGGGTCTCCCTTTGGAGTTCAGGCTGACCCTGAGCTCACTAAGTAACCCAGACAGGCCTCAAACTCAGTAATCCTCCTGCCTCTGCCTCCTGAGACCTGGGATTACAAATATGAGCCACCACACACTTGTGATATGTGGTACTGATTGCTAGTGGGTGTGAGTCACCATGCTCAGTACTGTGGTATGTGGTTACCAGGATCAAACCAGGGACCTTGGGCTTGCTAGGCAGGTGCTAGAACCGCTGATCCACAACTCCGGCCCTCGGTGACCATTTATATTCTGCTATAGTCTGTTTTCTTTTGTTCAGCCACTGGGAGACTCTTGCTTTTATCTTGGTCCACTTGTCCCAAGACATTTGGGAGCAACCTTAACCATGTAGCAGTTTCCATGCCGTGAGGAAGTCAAGAACTTTGTGCTGCTGCAGTTGCTTTTGTGTCCTCGTACAGCCTTAAGGGAAAAACAAGCCTCGATTCATAAATTATCAGGCCAAGGTACAATTTAAATATCGATAAATTCCTGAAACAACACTAAAAATCATCAGTTATTTCTTCCTGGCACAAGACTAATGAAAGCAAAAATAAGACATAAAATCTGACACATGAGGTGAGTATCCAAAAAAGCAATATTGATTAAAACAGAATCCAGCTAATCTATTTGAGAAAGTCCTGCCATTCATTGAGAAGTAATGTGCCAAAAACTCGGGTTAGAGACAAATGGGAGAGATTTAAAAGACCAACAGAAATCTCAGTCACTCTGACACTGCTTGGCAACAAATCAATTCTTCCTTCCGTGCCCAGGGACGTCCTTCTTCTTTCTTTGAAGCCAGGACTCTACTCCCTCCTGTCTTATTTTTTTTTATTTGCAAGTCTATAAACGCCATGTGACCTCAGTTTATCTCAGGATGCAACAAGGGATATAGCAGAGAAAAGAATGGTGCCTGAAAGGATGGCAGTTTTATAGGTTGTATCACCAAAGATCCAGAGAAATCTCTCCCAAACTTTTCCTAGGATATTTGTCAAAGAAGACGAGGTCATACACCATATGTGTCATTGTATTTGCGTGTACCTGTTCACTGGTAATTATAGATTTAAGGTTGTATTTTGATCATTTATCTGTGGTACCAGTGGTTTTTCTCATCATAATTATGATGACTTGAACTCAGTATGGCAATATATGAGTAAAAATTGAGTTGATGAAACAGTCATGGAAAAAATGTACTTAATGTATTTATAAATATTTTACTGTAGATGTGTAATAGCATTAATTACCAAGTAACCACTATACCACTAATATCTATTGGGAGAGGAACTGTTTAGAAAATCTAATGATTAGTGAACGTTTATCAATTATCTGCTTTGAGAAAGAATGGTGTGAACATGTGACATTATTATTTCACTGTATGTAATTGTAAAAATTGAAAGACTGTTTAAGCCAGTTTTTAACCCATTGGTTTTGTGTGTGTATATATATATATATTTTTTTTATTTTTTTTTTTTTGAGACAGAGTCTTGCTTTGTAGTTCAGGCTGGCTCTGAGCTCACTATGAAGCCCAGGCAAGCTACAAACTCAGCAATCCTCCTGTCTCTGCCTCCCGAGTGCTGGGATGACAGGCGTGAACCACCACGCCTGGCATTGTGGTATGCGGTGTTGATTGTTGGTGGGCGTGTTTCCACGCCCAGCATTATATGTGGTTACCGGGGATCGAACTCAGGACTTTGCTCTTGCAAGGCAGGCGCCGGAACCACTGAGCTAACCCTCTGGCCCGGTTTTATATAATTTTTATTGTAGAAAAAAACCAAATTTTAGAAGGACCCAAATTAGTTAAACATATTTTAGTAGAAATTTCTGTAACAACATTAAAAACCTGTTATTTAGTGTAAAGGAAAGGCAAGTCAAAGTAATCAAGAAATCACAAGTTAAAACTAATGATCGTGCAGATATTAGTAGTTATTATAAAGTGGTTCCACCGAAGTAAATTAATCCAGCTTATTTTATCCTGCAACTATCCTCTCACCTCCATATATACTATTACATCAGAACCCCAGGAGCGGTTTGCTTTCTCCCAGCAAAGTGTATCATAGCTGTCGAGATGGAGGATATTAATCTCAGGTTGTAACAGATTTAAATCTGCAAGGACCACATACCTCATGCCCTACATATAGGGCTTCATTTGAACACTGAAATTGTTGACTTTCAAGTAAATAAACCTGGAAAGTAGGATGAAGTGAATTTTTTCATGGGCTGGTCAAAAAACATTCACTTGTGAAATTACACGGCCATCAATAGTGTTTTATTGGAACACAGTCATGCTCGTTAATTCACATATCATCTATAGCATATGCTATCATGGCAAAGATGAGTTGTGAGATGGTCCCCAAAGCCTACCATATAGCCCGCACAGCTCTTTACGTGAAGAACTTTACCAAAGGGTGGTCTTCATCGTTTTTTAAGACACATTATGTAAGAAAAAGCAAAATAAATTCTAACAGACCCTCATTAAAAGGATTTTTGACTGTTTATTTTAATACCAACATGTAAATAATGTAAGGCAAACTGTTCCAGGACTATCTTGAGTACATTTTCCATTAAGGAAAACTCACTGTGACATTGGGTATGTTGATTTTGTAGGATATACATATATACAGTTTGAAGCATGCATTCACCTATATAAGAGCACCATTATATATGTATATGCCTACTATATATAAATATATAGTGTGTGTGGGTATGTATACATACATACACATATACCATGTATCACATTTGATTGTGCTAAAAATATTTGAGAGATTATTAAATAACAAAACTTTTACTTTATTGAGAGAAGAAAGTGTCTTCTATTCTGTCATGGTGGAAAACAAACACATCTTTAGGGTGTTATTGTGATCCAGAAACGCAAGGAAAATAAAGGTGATTAATGTGTGAGAAGCAGGTTAGGACACACTAAAGAATGAATCCTCCAGCATCCTTAATAGAAAAGAGTTTTCAACAGGACATTTAAAACAAGAAGATGTGCTGCTTATGAGTTTTCTTATGAAAAGAATTTCTCTGATCATGGATGTGCAGTGATAACATCAAGGCAACAAATTCATGCAGTATGAAGTCAGAGTATCATGAGATACTCCAATTTGGCAAGAGACATTTTTTTTCTTCAAATGATTACAGTATATTTTGTATGTGATCTAACACCGACAAAATAGGGAACAATACATAAACTTTTAAAACAATGCTATGAATAGTTGGCCTACAAAATAAGTGAATGAATACAGGCACAATCTAATATTCATTGAATATCTTTAATATTCCAGTTATTGTCTGAGATTTTCCTGTATTAACAGATTGAACCATTATGAAAATTTGATAAGGTGGATATCATTTTGATCTTTCTTTTAAGAGCCTATATAAAATGAGCCATCAACCATTTAAATAATTTCCCAAAGTTAACCCAGATTTTTTTTTTTTTTTTGAGACAGGGTCTCGCTTTGTAGTCCAGGCTGGCCCTGAGCTCACTATGTAACCCAGGCAAGCCTCGAACTCAGCAATCCTCCTGTCTCTGCCTCCCGAGTGCTGGGATGACAGGCGTGCGCCACCACGCCCGGCACTATGGTATGTGGTATTGATGGCTGGTGGGTGTGAGGTTAACCCAGATTTTTTAAAAATGGTTGCTGTGATTTGAATGTAGCTTCTCTAAAACTGTCACCTTACAAAATAGGATGTATTCAGTAGTACTATTCTTCCATTTTCCAACTTTCCCCAGATGAGGACTCGGTGTGGTTCTGTGGTAGAGGCTTTTGGTTCGCTAGGCACCTGAACCCACCGTTCACTTGATCAAGGACTTCCTACTCTCCAAAACCATGAGAAAATATTTTTCTTTATAATTTATTCAGTCAGGGCCGGGGGGTTAGCTCAGCAGTTCCGGCGCCTGCCTCGCAAGCTCAGGGTCCTGAGTTCGATCCCCAGTGATCACATACAATGCTGGGTGTGGAGGCTCACACCCACCAGCAATCAATACCACAGTGGTGGCTCACGCCTGTAACCCCAGCACTTGGGAGGAAGAGACAGGAGGATTGCGGGTTCGAGGCTTGCCTGGGCTACATAGTGAGCTCAGAGCCAGCCTGAACTACAAAGCAAGACCCTGTCTCCAAAAAAATTTAAAAAATTTAAAAATTAAAATATAATTTATTCAGTCTCATGTATTTTTTATAGCATTACAAAGTGAAGTAAGTGAAAGGTAGAACTAGACATTGAAAAGGAGATACTCTAGTCCTAAAGTTAATATGTAACTTCCCTAGTTCCCTTCCAATATTACAAAAAACTAAATAGGGAATGCTATTCCCATATTTCAGACAACTTATTATGTAAATCAATACACATCTAGTAATGGTTTTTAACCCTAATTAAATGAGGTATTTGGGAGCTGGAGATTTAACTCAGTGGTTCTGGCACCTGCCTAGCAAGCACAAGCTCTTTGGTTTGATCCAAGTAACCACATACAACAATACTGGGCATGGTGACTGAGGCCCACCAGCAATCAGTACCACATACCATAGTGTCGGGCGTGGTGGCTCACGCCTGTAATCCCAGCACTTGAGAAGCAGAGGCAGGAGGATTGCTGAGTTTGAGGCTTGCCTGGGCTACATAGTGAGCTCAGGGTCAGCCTGAACTACAAAGTGAGACCCTGTCTCAGAAAAAAAAAAAAAAGAAAAAAAGCATTTTGTATTCATCCTATCATATAAATCCAAAATAAAATGATTTATTTTTATATATCTACTTCTTCACATTTAAACACTATGGTACTCTTGTATCTTTGTATAACATCAGTTAGGCTCTATTATGTCTCTAATAATTTAGCTAAATGGTGGATATAGTAGGTAAGAAGTCAGAACTGCAGAAATTATACTTCTGATTCCAATTGTCACTTTGCCACAGGCAAGCAAACATCTGTAGATACTTGTCACCATCCATATCAGTCATTTCATTGATTGTTGCTCACTTTGGTATTTCCCACAGTCATTTTTGATCATATTTCACCCATTATAATTTGGATCTGATGGTCTCTGTGATGATCACTTGTTTCATTTTTCTCCTTTACTAGGGTCGTTAGAGTGTTGACATTGAGTCACTGTGTCATTACATAGGCTTCTGAAATAGCCTGCACTTGAACTTCTACATAGCACAAAGAGAATAAATTGGGGGACATTATAAAAATAAAATCAGGACAAAAAAGATAATGAGCAAAAGAGAGAAGATGAGTCAATTGAGTTATGAAGAAGACTATAGTTAATGTACACGTGCCCAAGGGCTATAGCCCACATTAGTATTTCTAATTAACTGCAACTCAAGTTTATTAAATGTTGATCTCCATGATATTCATGCCAATGAAAAATGTTCAACCAATAAAGTGATTTTTGATACAATTTAAATGTTAACTTATGAAGAAAAGATTCATGTAAAATTTTAATATTTTGCTTTTCTATACTGTTGAAGCATGCTTTCTACTGGAAAATATCAACTAACTTTTTTTTAAAAATTGCTTTATTCCAGTCATTAATAACATAAGTTGGAGAGTAATCAACTAAAGAAAAGGTCTAAATTTTTCTGTCAAATTTTCATATAATACAACAGGAAAAAATCAGCAGACATATAAATAATGTCTGAAATTTCAGGAGATTGTGTAACTAATATATTCCAAGATATGTGTTTTAACTCCTTCCCTGGTTGTTAAGCAAGGAACCATATTTTTTCAACTTGAATTGATGATTTCTGTCAGTCACTAAAGAAAAACAAGAACTGAATTTACCATTACTTTTAAAACCAACTGAAAATTACACAAAATATAGTAAGCAACGATTCTCATCCACTAGTCCTCATATGAAGTACAGCAAAGTTTCCTCAAAAAGAAAACCAATTAGGGCCAGAGATTTAGCTCTGTCGTTCCAGCGCCTGCCTCGCAAGTGCAAGGTCCTGAGTTCAATCCTCAGTAACCACATACAATGCTGGGTGTGGTGACTCAGGCCCACCAGCAATCAATACCACATACCACAGTGCCAGGCCTGGTGATTCACACCTGTAATCTCAGCACTCAGGAGGCAGAGGCAGGAGGATTGCTGAGTTCCAGGCTTGCCTGGGCTATATAGTGAGCTCAGGGCCAGCCTGAACTACAAAGCAAGATCCTGTCTCAAAAAAAAAATTAAATTGAGCTCTTTAATTACCCAATTATGGAATTATGAGGGTGACACCTGAAAAGGAAGTTCAATAGAGGTCTAAGGAATCTTAGAGTGATGAACAGGCAATATTCTACAAAGCAGAGAACCAAAGAATAGAAGGAAGCATGAAATAATCCCCTGGAAAGGACTGTTGTCTTCCAGTTTCAGGTTAGTGCTGGCCACAAAGTGAAATAAGGAAATGTAACATCTGGGAAAGAAAAATGTAAAACAAGAACAATTCAAGAACTAACAGGGCCAAGAAAATTTAATGTCCTCACCAAAATGTATAATCTTCTAAATCATATTATAAAGAGTTCAGAGAAAGGTGTTGCCTCTAAAGAGAGATAAAATAATCCTAGAACAAAAATGGTACTGTCTCCATAAGAAAAGCCTAAAAAGCATCCTTGAAAGATTTGAACTATTTCCAAGAAAGTTAGCTGTGTCTAAGAACAATCTCAAGGAAGCTTGTAAGACGCACAGTATCTACTCTCCGAAGAAGCAAGTTACACTGTATTAAATCAAATAAAAGGGGTGTATACAAAATAGCAAAACTATAAGATATAATAAAGAAAAAAATAATGAATAAGAAAAGCCAAGAAATTACAAGATAAAGAAATAGTAAAACCAAATACAAAAAGAGTTGCTATACTATATATTTATATTCTGGAAGACAGATAAAATGGAAAGTGTTAAGTATCCATCTAAGATATAGTTTAAAAGACAAAAGTTATACTTCCCTAAGGAAAAAAATGAAAATTCTGAGATTAAAAAAACTATTAAATAACATACAATAAGGGATATTGCCAAAAGAAAAAAAACTCACTGAAGTTGAAAACAAAGAAGTTATTCAGAGTAAAGACAGAGGAAAAATAAACCTGGAAAAGAAAAAGAAAATAATACTGAGCATTAAAAACTGGAAAAAACACAGCGTGTTGAGATTATATATAATATATATTATAATATATATTATTTATATATAATTTTTAATATATATATATATATATATATACATACACACACAATTAGAGTCTCTGAACAGGAGCAGACACTAACTGAAAAGGAAGTGATGGACCTAATTTTCCAGCATTTACAAACGACAACTTTCCAGGGAAAGATAATTGCTTACTCTACCCTTGCGAAGCTGTGAGTGTCCTTAGTGTGAAACATTTCTCACATGGGCATAAGGGATATATACAGACTATCCTGGGCTGATACCTTTGGGAATGTTTTTTTTCTGTTGGACCTTGATATGTATTTTATTTTGTTTATAGTGTTTATATAAAAAAAAGTTGGCTATGTGTGTAGAACATAGTTCACAAATGTACTGCTAACTAAAACAAAAAGGAAACAAACTACTCGGAACATGCATCTACTCCATAAGATGAATGTGTTATTTACACTACTGTAAATATGCAACGATAAAATGTGAAGACTCTCCCAACATAAAACCCAAAAGCCCCAAGGAGTTGGCCAGCTCCACACCTACATTTGCTGCTGTGTGGCAGGAACAAGGTTATTCCCTTGAAGCCCAGGAAGTCGGTGCACAAACCATCATTGTTTCTGGGCTACAGGATGAGACTTTCGGCAATGAGAATGGAAGCTCGCTGCGGAAGCTGGTCCTGCTCTTTCTCCTTCATGAGCTCATTCGGGTCTGTCCTGTGTCCTGTTTTGCTACTTTCGCTCCCTATAAGAAAATTCGCTGGACTGACATGAAGAAACTGTTGCACCTGGCAGTTGGCAACAGGTGGCAAACAACTCAATGGTGCAATAACTTCTAAACAAATAAAAACGCAAGGGATTTCCATTTCTCTAGTGACACAAGATTTGGTGCAGCTTTTCATATATTTCTTAGACATCTGTACTTCTTTCTAGAAGTAGCTAATGAACTCATCTCTCTACTTAGATTGGATTGTTTCATTTTCCAGGTTAACATTTTTTACTTCTCTTGGTATTCTAGATATTCATCCTCTGTTGGAATAGCAACGATTTTCTTCTACTCCGTATGTCTTCTCTTGGTTCCTTTTACTGCTCCTGCTATGCAAAAGCTTTTCAGTGCACTCTTGATGTACTTTTATTTGTCGATAGTTA
>PVIC010022490.1:0-27616 GCA_004025085.1 Thryonomys swinderianus | reverse complement strand
TTTTTTTTTTTTTTTTGAGACAGGGTCTCGCTTTGTAGTTCAGGCTGGCTCTGAGCTCAGTATGTAGCCCAGGCAAGCCTCGAACTCAGCAATCCACCTGTCTCTGCCTCCCGAGTGCTGGGATGACAGGCGTGAGCTACCACGCCCAGCATGAACAGACATTTTTAAGGTAAAGGTCTTCACTCTTAAAACAAACTACTACACGCCGGGCGTGGTGGCTCACGCCTATCATCCCAGCACTCGGGAGGCAGAGACAGGAGGATTGCTGAGTTCCAGGCTTGCCTGAGCTACATAGTGAGCTCAGAGCCAGCCTGAACTACAAAGCGAGACCCTGTCTCAAAAAAAAAAAAAGAACAAGATACTACGCTAAGGGGAACTGTGAAATTTGTTTCCCTCCCCAAAAACACTGTACCTGGTATTTCTTCTGGAGACTTAGGATAAAACAACTGAAACTGAAATGCCCCTAAAAGTTTCTCCCAGCTGTAAATTTCTGTGAAATCAAATAGCTTTTACTTATATGAAAAATAAAAATACCTTTTGCGAGGAAATTTCATAATTATAGTGACCACATATCATGAATTTTACCAAGAAGTCATTATTTCAAATATTTATCACCACTCCCACAGGTCATCAAAATGTGCCAAAAATTTCAATATTTTGGCACCCAAATTGCATTTTGCAGACTGCCTCTTGCCCCTGGAAGTGACACAGAATCCTCTCTCATACCATGTGGTCCAATTTAGGTTTGGAAAATAGGTCACTAAAACTATAATGATAATGTCTAATACTCTTATAGCACTTTGCAGTTTTTCCACATCTTTCAATTCTCTTACTCCTTCCAATAACTCTATGTGTTAGGTATTTGGTTTCCACAATAAACTTTTGATGAACCTATGTGACATCCTCATTTTGTAACAAAAACTTAAGAGTATCATGAAGATAGGCATGGCAGATCACCCAGGAAAGTCAAAATTACAATGAATACTTCTGGTTCTTAGCCCAGGCCTCTTTCTGCTATAAAGTATGCACAGTCCAAGATGTCAGCAATCCCAAAGACACCACATCTCTGAACTAATCAAAAGTTGCAAAAAGGACCAGAGATTTAGCTCAGTGGTTCCAATGCCTGCCTAGCAAGCGCAAGGTCCCCGTAACCATATATAACAATACCAGGCGTGGTAAATCACACCTGTAATCCCAGCCCTCAGGAGACAGAGGCAGGAGGATTGCTGAGTTCAAGGCTTGCCTGAGCTACATAGTGAGCTGAGGGCCAGCCTGAACTACAAAGCGAGACCATGTCTCAAAAAAAAAAAAAAGTTGTAAAAAAAATCTTATTACTGCATATCAATGTCATCTATGAGGAGTTTGCACCCAGCATTGACAAGTTGGCCAGTGCTGAAACTTCACTTGCTTTCAGGTTTGATCTCTCGCCTCAATTCTCCTTAATGACTTGTAATGGAGAAGGGATGCTTGAAAATTCAACAAAATTAAATCTGTTCACTTTGCAATTGTTTTTTTACAATACAGCTGACTCCTTTGCACTTCAAATGCTTAATCTCCCCACCCTGCCCTCACCTCAGTTTTCCTCTCTCATCTCACCTTCGTATCTCCCAAAGAAAGAACACAATCTCAACATTTACTCTGAAAGCCTGCTCGTTTGTTAGAATTTTAAAATAAATAAATCAATCAAAGGTGCATAGAAAGACAATGTCAAAAGGAAGTTTTGCTATTTCTTCACTCTTTCTGAGTTTTTTCTATACCACAAAAGCTTACTTTTGTTAGATTTTAATTCCTAGGACACCAATTAGTTATTCTACTAGACATCTTGTTATTCTACTAGAAATACTACACAAATGTCAAATTTCAGTCTAAATGATTTTCAATTAAACATTTCACCAGGTAATGAATAGCTGAGTCCGAGCCACTTTGAAAACAGCAGTAATTACAAATTCTAAAAATACTTCTACAACACCAGTATTCAAACTCTTCAAATGGACTGATGATTTTATTTACTTTGAAAACACAAATCAAATTTTAAAACATAGGTACAACTGATTTTTTTCATACTAAGTCTTAGAACTGAATGTCAGAACTGAATTTTCAAATCTGTATTTTACCCAAGATAGCAGGAAGTATTCTAGGATCTTACAACGATTTACTCAACTGAGGGACAATCTTGCCCTCTTTATCCATAAACATAATTCCATTTTTCTCAAAGTCTCAGTTCTAGTAAAATATTCCATCTACCCAAAATATCTCTAAACTATTTCAAGGTGGAAAAGTTTTTGTTTTGTTTTGTTTTGTTTTTGAGGCAGGGTCTCACTTTGTAGTTCAGGCTGGCCCTGAGCTCATTATGTAGTCCAGGCAAGCCTGGAACTCAGCAATCCTCCTGTCTCTGCCTCCCGAGTGCTGGGATGACAGGCGTGAGCCACCACGCCCGGCATTGTGGTATGCGGTGTTGATTGTTGGTGGGCGTGAGTCTCCACGGCCAGCATTATATGTGGTTACCAGGGATCGAACTCAGGACCTTGCGCTTGCAAGGCAGGTGCCGGAACCACTGAGCTAACCCTCCGGCCCCCTCAAGGTGGAAAAATTTTAATTCATTTTATGTCTCTAAAGGCACAACGTTTGATACTAAGAATATACGCAATAAATATGCTAATTCATTTGAATATATTCAATTTTTTTTTTTGAGACAGTGTCTCACTTTGTAGTTCAGGCTGGCCCTGAGCTCACTATGGAGCCCAGGCAAGCCTCAAACTCAGCAATTCTCCTGTCTCTGCCTTCCGAGTGCTGGGATTACAAACGTGAGCCACCACGCCCCCGGAGATTTAGCTCAGTGGTTCCAGCACCTGCCTCACAAGTGCAAGGTCCCTGGTGCATCCCCGATAACCACATACAATGATATGATCTTGGGCATGGTGACTCATACCCACCAGCAATCAACCAGCAATCAGCACCACATACCACAGTGCCTGGCGTGGTGGCTCACGCCTGTAATCCCAGCACTTGGGAGGCAGAGGCAGGAGGATTGCTGAGTTCCAGGCTTGCCTGGGCTACATAATGAGCTCAGAGCCAGCCTGAACTACAAAGCGAGACCCTGTCTCAAAAAAAAAAAAAATTATAATAGTATTAGCACTCTCCTATTAGCAAGAACTTAAATTGATAGAACTTTTAGAAAGGGTACATTTGACCCTGTCCATCAAAAGGCTTAAAGATTTGCACCTCATTTGACCCAATAATTTTACTTCTGGGTGTTTTAGGAACCGTTCTAAGGAAATAGGTATAGAAATATGTACATTCAGAGATATTTATTTCCATGCTGCTTTCTTAGAAACAAACTAAATGTCAAACAATAGTAACTTGTTTTAATAAATTATAGTTTCATTATATAATGGAATACTATTTACTAAAATACACGCTCTAAATTTTTAGTATGATGAAAACCTATTAGCAATATATTGAGTTTTAAAAGGAAATGTAGTACACTATGAGATCACTTTTGGTTTTTAAAAAACTGTATATCATACACAGAAAAGGGCATGAAAAGACATACATCAAAATGTTAACAGTAATTGTGTCTGAGTGGGAAAATTACAGGCTTTGTTTCTCTTTTTTATTTCAGTTGCTTATTCTACTATTTCTGACATGTCTATTATTTTTATAAAAATAGAAAATAGTTTTAATTAAAAATTAACAATCTCATTCTAGACAACTGTATCAGTCACAAATAAAAGGAACCTGTCAGTTATATTACCTAATTTCAAAACATTCTGACATGCATTATCCAAAAACAGGAACACTTAAGATGTAATTTAGAAAGAAAGGGAATTTCCCAATTCTGAACAATTTACAAGGCAACAGAGGAAACACTAGTATCTCTGCTAGTAAAAGTTATGAATAATAGAATGATGGCTAGTTTGGAAAATATTTCCTCTCCTTTGCTCTCTGTATTGGTTCTGAGTTAAATTTCTGTTAACCATCATTGGATTCACTAATAAAGATAAAGAAAAGGAATCTGCACAAACCATCCACATCCTTGTTCAAGTTCCAAAGTGAAAACTGAAATTGATTAGAAGTCAGTTTTTAGCTGTGTTCACAGGCCTGGCCAATGGCTGAGTTTAAATTTTTCCCTTTAACCCAGATCCAGTGGACCTGTTTTACTTTATGGTCACGCCAAGAAAAATATCATGAAGGAAAATTTAAATTGCGCAAAAAAAGAAATACTTGAAGAACCCTCTACAGATGACAAAGTATGTCCACATTCATAATCCCATTGCATCAGATGGTGTACCAAGGACAAGTCCCTCCCAACAGATGACCCAAAAGAAAGTCGTCCATATGCATGAAATAGTAACAACCACAGACCCACACTCTTGATGAAGACTTACACATGAGGCCCTGATGTTTTGAGCTGAACTATAGCTTTCTAGCTTGAAAACCAAAATCATGTGCTCCCCCATATAAAACCTGTGGTGTCTTGGTGTAATAAAAAGCAAGTATGAACTCACATTTTAATCTGCTTCCAAGACATCAACTGTCCTAAAAGAGTCAAGCGAATACTACAGAACTGAGGATACTGGCCTTCAGCTAATACTGTAGCAGGCATGGCAGGTGTACAGCTGTGTGCAGCTGTGTCCTATCACAGCTGCAGAATTGCCTAAAATATTACCAAGACTTGTTACATTGTTTTCCTGACTGTTCCTTAAAGCAGAACAGAGTTCCATAGGCCTTTGGTTGTATAAGAGACATTAACCCCAGTCAATCCACAGGTTTTATAATATACACTCACCAAATGTCACTCACCACATGTTTTCATGTCTGTTTAGATGTTTCCTTTGGCACCATCAAAAACAAAGTCATCTATTTTTTTCCTCCTTCAACCCTGCAATATCCTTTCCCTTTCAGGAAAATATTCAGTAATCTTATTAACTTGAAAGTGTGAATGTGGCTGAATTCCCAGTCCACAAGAGGAAGTTCCAGGCTTCAGGGATTTTTATGATCCATCTTTACTACTTTTAATATTGGTGTATGGCAGGGGGGGATAAAGACTCAATGAATAAAAGGGACACACTTCTTCAGAGATATAAATAGTTTAGTCACCCTAATGAGACACTATCCCTGGAACTCTACTTTGTTGAGAGCCACTTGGACTCTCTAATTTTTGCCCTCTTTCAGCCCTGTTTTTTACGTTCTTTTAAAAACTGTGTTACCTCCTGTTTCTCTGTCTTTCACACAGGGAGAGCAGGGCTTGGCTTCTCAGAGCGGTGCTTGGCAAGCACCAAGGCAGGAAACGCAGAAGGGAATGAGTCTGTCAGACTCATTTTCTTCTGGTTCAAATGTTTATTTCAGATTTGGGAGGAAGTGGAGTGGTTCCTTTCCGTTTCCTCGCCTCTAGAACCTGTGAGTTGTATAAGGCTTAGAGAACGGCACTCTAGCGCACACCACACTCAGCAGCTGCCTGCTGAGATTCCTCTCAGAATTCCCCCTGCCCATTTGCATAGAGCAGGATGCAGAACTGTTCAAGCCTTCTGAGGACCCTCATGTGTAGGTTCAGCCTGAACCCCTAAATAGGACAAATGAAAGCAATGATGCAGGCTTAGTAACATCCTATACTTGTTCCAAAGAGTAAGAGTCCTGTCCCACCTGACATTGGTCCCTAGCCGTACTGCACACCTGGTGCAATTTGCTCAGCAAGGAAGACATAATTTGAGAATGCCTCAGGGGATCTGGTCCAAAGCCCACTTTCTAAATCTCTGAGATTTATTGCATTTGACACCAGGATGGCATCTCAGCAGCAAAACTCAACATATTCCCACTTACTAATGAGTTAATTTCAACATTATACAGACTGATTTTTCAATCCACACTCTGCTTTTCAATTTTTTTTTAAACGTCAAGTTATTTCTCTCTCTGGACTTTACAATTTGCTTTATTGTGTGTGCAACTGACACACACAGGTCATTTTTAATGCCAAATGGAGACCATCAGAATCCAAACTACAGAACCCTATGGTAAGTTTCCTACTAACCTCTAACAGATGTGCCTCCCTCAAACTGTAGACATCAGGTCTGAGCATAATTTTAGGTACAAATTACTTACTGAGAGTATTTATAGATAGAAGCCTTCTTTAGTAAAGGTGAGACCCTGTGATGTATAACAGAGATTATCTTGTAGTTTAGCAATTGATAAAGAAGCTAAACATTGTAAGTCCATTAATTATGGTTTGTTTAAGAAAGTTTCCAGGACTCAGTGCTTGATATAATCGTGTTGGCTTTGTCAGAGAGTTTAAAAAGATAAAAATCTGGCTCATTCTCTCTACTCACAGTTTAGACTTTTTCTGAGTTCTATTATTGTTTAGTAGATATTGATCATAGCTCACTAAGATCTATGTGCACAAAATAAATGTCCTTAAGTATAGCAATATTTACAGTTACACATTTAAGTATACTTACACACTCACTAGTACAAACTAGTTTCTATAGCTACTATGTTCTGGATCAACTCCTGAAACCAATTAACCCTTCCATATGTGGGAATTCCCTCCTAACATCCATTTATTATAACACATGTGAGCTAACAGTTTATCAGAGACATATTACATTAGACACAATCCCAATATTCATTTTAGAAACCAAAAATAGACAAAACATAAATCACATTGTCATCTGATTTTTAAAATCCTCTCTACTGGTCCCTAATTAAATAAGCATATTCTTTGTAGGTACAGCAAAATAACCAATTTTTTTAAACCAAGAAAAGTCAGAATGAAAGGAAGAAGATAAAGAAAGTATCATAAAGGTCACAATGAAGCAAACATTTCTACTTGAAGATATTTTCACTGAGGTACACCATAGGAAGCTATGCCAAGTCATGTATTTTTCACGCACAAAATTATATTGTATCAAATTTAAGTTTGTTACAACTGCCATGTACATTAAACCAGTGATAACAAAATGTAACTCAATATCTGATCTAGTGAAACAGCAACCAACATTAGCTCCCAGCCACACGAAGACAATCTCCAATGCCATTACTGGTGTCAGCTAAATCACAGCCAGGTTGTCTTCTCCAGCCATTTTTAAATAAATATGTGACCATCTCAATTAGGAAACCTCGAAGGAAGTCTCTGGGATAAGGCAATTTTGTTGCTCTTTCTCAGCACCCTGCATTTGCTGTACTTAAAATAGATACTTGCACCAATGTCCTTTCTATTACCCGAAGGAGAAAAAAAAAATCACATACACACCAGTCCCTTTTCTTTCAGCTCACAGAGAAGCAACTTGATCCAACCAGTGTTGAAACCTGAGTAGGTCACTGTACACCACGATAAAATTCCCTAATCCCTGAGCCAAATCTCCCTAAGGGGGGCCTCCTGATCCTCCACTTCCCAGGCTGACTTTTCCATTCGCTCTCTCCTCTTTCCCCCTTTCATTTCCCCTACCTTCAAGCCTTGATATTCGATCCAAGGAGGGGGCTCAGGTTTCCGTTTTTACAGCTTAGGCCGTGCTAGCTGTATACATTCCTTTCTTTCTGCTGGGCAGTGATTACTTACCAGGGCTTAGTTTACACTGGTCCAGATGAAAGCCGTTCAGAAGGCAAACACAGCCAGGCAGCTCCAGCGGCACCAATATGAAGCTGCACAAGGCCACATTGTGTTCTCGGTGACATTTTGTTGCACACATTTTTATACAGAGCAACCAACTTGTTATGTTACTCTATCCTTCACATTCAGGGGAGCCGGAGGGATTATAATGCCCGGAGGTTTGGGGAGGGGTTTTGTTGCTGTGGTTACTCATATCAAAAGCAGAAAATATTAATGAGCTCAACATAACCCTTTGACTTTGAGAAGCCACTTTTTAACTAAGAATTTTTGATGCTATTATATTACAGCAATGCCTACAAAACAATTCCACTAGACACGCTGGCTTGTGCATGGACATGACTGAAAATTTTGGCCAGCAGTCTCTCACATTGTTCCAAACCGAGAGAAATACCAATCCTACAGGCAACTGAATCATTTGCTGTGAAAAACTTTGCGTTTAAAGCTACTCTGAATTGAAATGGTGAAGATTAAAACTTCAAATAGTAGATGGTGATTTGGAAGAAATAGAACATTTTAAAGAGGTAATTCTGTACACCAAGGTTAATTCCATACTTAGTCCTGCACATTGGCTAAAAATTGTGTAATTTTTCCCCTTCAGACAATGTTGTTTTTGTTTCTTCCTCACCAGTTCAGACAAACATCTGTTATACTGTAGAAGGACAACTATCTCCCAAACCACGGAGTGCGCCTGAGCCAAAGTCAACAACATGAGCCCCAAGCATCGAGCACAGTCAGCCTTTATATCCAGTCAGGATAACATTTCACATGTTTTGATTAAAATTAGCTAATTTGTAATTCTAGAACCTATGAAACTTAAAAGCTGCCATCCATATAGATCACATTAGACGGCGTTTAAAGGGCCAGAACACGCTGTGATTTCCTGGTGGCCTTTGCCACTCTCCTCTCCCCTCAGTCCCAATTTAAAACAAAATGGAAAAGTAATCTGGAGACAAAGGATAAGAAGGATAATGTCAAGTGAGAAAAGAACGGTTGTTGCAGATTAAATTCCATCCTCATAAAAAGAAAACAACTTCTACTGGTCTATTTTCCCCCTTTCTTTTTCTAACTGTCCATCACTGCAATCAATGGTGGTCCACTGGAAGGAACGGCACTCATTTCCGAGGAAAATCTTCCTTATTTCTTTCAGTTCCTGCATCACCCTGCATTCAGGAACTAAGTTCCACAGCCCGAAATAAAACCCTAACCCCAAAACTTAGAATATTACTGATATTTCCGGGAAGAAGAAAAAACTGCGCATATGTACCTAATGCGCACACACACACACACACACACACACACACACACACGGTGTGTATGCATGTGCCTGCTTCCAAGCGTGGGCTTCACGCAAGGCACTCTCATTGAATATATCTGTTCCAATAAAAAAGACGTCAAAACGCAGTAAGTGCGACTTAGTTACATATCATTTTTACCCCGTTTGTCTTTTAAATAAAAATTTAACTAAGTCTGATAGTGTCCTGAAAGGTTCTACGCAGTAGACTGCAAAATGCAAACTTACTACTCTTTCAGTAACTCACAGTAAGAAAAAGCTGGTGAATGGAAATAAATTTTAAAAAATCGACACAGAATTCCTCGCTCAGGGGGAAAAAAAAACCGACAACTCCGTAGAAAATAAGGCAGAAGGGGCGCAGAGGGGGTTCTGGAACTGAACTGTGTTCTTATGCAACGGCTTGCCTCTGTGCGAACAGCTGGAGCGCCGGGCGCAGCGCTCGCCACCTCTGGAGCTCCGCTGGCCTGGCGGGGAGCCCGGCCACGCCGAGGGCTCCGGGCAGGCCTTTCTGAACAATGGGCAGGAACCTGCGAAGGCTGCCCCGCGGACAGCTCTCTTTCACCCCGGCTGGCAGGGGTCTGCCTCTCTGGGAAGCGAGAGCGCAGGGGCGAGCGGGAAGGCGGAGGCAGCAGTGGAGAGGAGCGGGCGGGGGTGGGCGAGAAGACCCGGCGAGCAGCACCGCGACCGGCACCGCGCGCCCCGGCCGAAGCTCGCCGAGCACCGACGTCCGCGAGGCGCTCGCAGCTGAAGACTTGGGACGAAGCGGGATCAGCCGGCAAGGGGGGACGAACTGGGGAGAGGGTGGAATCGAGCTCTGAGGAGACGAAGGCTCTCAACTTTGGAGGGGTCCGAGGGACGAATCCTGAGGAAAACTACACCGACCAGCAGGAAAGCCGCTAGGACAGGCCACCTGGGCCCCCGGCGCCCTCCCTCTGAAACGCATCTGTGCCAACCTGGGGTGCCTAAGGTGAAGTAGTACGTGGCTCCCCCACCCCCATCAAAGCGGAGGTTGGCAGATTTCGGGGATGCGGCCGGCGAGTTGGCCTCTACTTTGCACCTGAAAGAGGAGCTGAGGTGTTCGGGGCATCCAGAGAAACTGACAAGGGAGCCCCCGTGCCCCCACGGATCCACACAACCGCCCAGAGGGAGCGGACGCGAGGACGCGCTCCGTGCGCCCAGCCCCCAGGGTCCGGAGGTACCTTCATTTCCTCATTGATCTCCCTTTTTACGGGGTGAGCCGGCTTCCTGCTCCTTTTATTTTCCGGAGGTCTCCCTTCTTTCTCCATTTCTGCCATGTTTTTGTGTCTGGTTTCTGTGGAGATGAAATGGCTGCTGCCGCCGCCGGCGGTGGCGGCGGCGGTGGCGGCGGAGGTGGTGCTGATGGTGGCGGAGCTGGCGGAGGTAGCGGTGCTGCGGGACGGGGCTGGGCGGGGAGGCGGGCGCCGGGGAGCGGGTCTCTTCTAGCGGCGGAGAGCGTGAGTGGCTGTCAGAGGGGAAGGGCGCTCAGGGAGCCTCGGGGATGCCGCCGCCGCCTCGCCTGCTCCTGCTGCCGCCGCCGCCGTCGCCGCCGACGCCGCCGCTGTGGCCGCCGCTGCCGCCGCTCCCGCCGCCGCCGCTGCCGCTCCCGCCGCCGACACCGCCGGGCTGCATCCTCGGGGCCCCACGGAGTCGTCAGCCATCTTCTGTCGCTCTGTCTGTCCGCATGGGCGAGGGGGACGAGGGCCGCGCGCGGAAAGACTGCTCGGGCGAGCGCGCGCGGGTGTGTGTGTGCGCCCCGCAGAGCGCGCCAGCTCCGGCGCCCAGCGCCGCCCGCGAGCCGAGCCGGGGGCGGGCCGGGGGCCGCGGGAGGGGCGCGAGCCGGCGGGCGGGGGCGGGGCGGGGCGGCCCGCGCGGGCGTGGCTTCGCGGCGCTGTGTACGCGGATGCTGCGCGGCTCCGGGGTCTGCTCGCGGCCGCCTGTGCATCCGCGGCCGGCACCTCCCCTAGACGCTCCTCGTGCGCCCGCGCCCTCTCCGACCGCAGCCCTTCTCGACTCAGCTCCAGAATGTGGGCTCCGGTGGCTTCGGAGTTCCTTCCTGAACCCGTCCTATAAGCTGCTGAGGGAAAAAAAAAAAAAAAAGGAAGGGGGGGGGGGGGGGGGGGGGGGGTGTTGAGCCGCGGCAGGGCGCAGGGACCCGCGGTCGCCACACAAGAGGAAAGCAAGAGGTCCCCGCCTCTGGATCACCTCGCCTGGGTCTAAGGGGAAGGAAGCTACAGCTCAGACCCACACCCTTATATTCCGGGATAGCGTCCTCCTTGGGGCTTCTGTACGGTTCCTGGAGGCTGGAGGTCCCTTGGAGAGGTCCCCGCCCTAGCTGCGGGCCCTCAACGCAGTGCGCCCTCTGACTGCTCCGCACTGATGGTTTGCCCTTCTGAGGACCTTAGAAGTAGGGCGTCTCGCTCTGCAGCCCCCACCTGTGATTTGCTCTCCCTCCCTCCCTCCCTCTCTCTACCCCGCTCCCCCCACTGCACACTTACACCCTGCTACGAAGTAACACCTTTATCCCGTGACACTGCGCGCACATTTATGTGGTGCCTTGGGCTTAACCCGAAAGGTTAGGTTGGTGGCTGCTGCTGGGGAGTAGAAAGGTTTCGCGTGGCATCCCTCCCTCCAGGGGCCGGAGGCCCTCGCCACGCCTGGCAGGACCTTCTCTTCCTCGCGCGATCGCACTCTTGCCGTGACTCACGCCGCCTGCCCTACCGGAGCTGCACAAGTTCTCTTGGTTCACGCACCCGCCTTTCCGGTCCCCTCCGGCCAGGCCTGGGGCCGCGATCGGGTCGCGTGAGTCCCTATCTCTGGGTAAAGCACTGGTCTGAGCCGTCTGGTGAGGCTTCCATGAGGCTCGCCCCTGAAAGCACCTACCCGCTGCCTGGGCCAGACTGACGTTCCCAGTTTAGTTTTCCCGCTCTGTGACACTTGGTAATTACCTGACACAATGTGACACGGGCGGTGTTCACTGTTCTACTGCTTGTTAGTGTGGAGTGTTCATTATGACAGTGATGGTACTTAAAATTACACATTTTTAAGTACTTAAAAGAGAATGAGTTCGGTGTGGGGGTATGAGTAAGCTTTCCATTGAAAGAGTTTGGCCTGTCAAGGCTCATTCGGGTTATAACATTGCCTAATTTGCATTTGCGAGGTTGTTTTTGCTTCTTAAACGTCAAATTACAGAGATATTTGGAGGCAAACTTAGGAGGGTCGGGCACCTCCACGTTGCCTGTTTAGCATTTTTAGCAAAATTCCAAATATCTGGGAGTGTAGTCAGGAGAGCTGAGCCTCTCCTGCCGCCTAATTTCTTCCCTGGAAGGAAGCGAGAAGCAACGGCGCCCGGATCCGCGTGGTTTCCTAAATCCTAGACAGCCAGGAGGCCTGAGCCCGCGGGGCTAGCCGGCTCCGCGCCTGCTAGAGATCCGCGGGAAACTCTCGCGCCCAGGAAGAGCTCACATCGCTAGGATGACTAGCAGGGACGCAGCAAAAGCCCACAGAAGTCTTGACGACGTTAACTAAGGAGTGCTTTATGGAGTGGTGTTCGCATCTAAGATTTTTCCCAAGTAGCCCCTAGAAGCGTATCCAGGTACACCCAGTTTGTGAGTCCCAAGTCCTTGGAGCCGAATTCGCAGCCCGAATTCGCAGCCCGCGGTAGACCTTGGCAAACCTACGATGACCTGTTCAGTGAAGATTCCGAGTGGAGCCTAAGGGGTTTGCACCAACAGCCCCCGCCCAGCGCGCCACCCCTTCCCCGCCCGAACACGACAGTAGGGGTTGGGGGTTGTGGCAGAGAGTTCGCTCTGACGCTGCCGCTGGAGGGGAAGAGGAACAGTCTTTCAGAGGCATTAATCTGAATTTCACCCAAAATATTTGATAAACAATGTGAATTGGGATTGATTTTTTCTGTTTTGTTGTCTTGGTCTTTAATAAAGTCACGAAAAACTTTTTTACTTTTAAATATTCAAAACCTGTGGACGCGAACGTTGTAAATGGTACACAGAAAAGAAGCGTTTTGTCTTCTAGAAACATGTTTAAGTCCCCTCTGTTTCCTTTGGTGCCAGAACCATTACAATTGATTCACTGTTGTTCAGCTGATAGATATCAAATAACAAGTTATATACCCCAAGCCTTAAGATACAGTTTCACTACTTAAGAACAAAGTAAACAAAAAAAGTGAAGTATAGCCCAGAGTTGTATTTAGAGGCAGCTATACTGCCTTGAAAGAAATGACTATAAAGGAAATGAATCAGGCATTTAATAGAAGTAATATTCATCGAGCACCTGTTTCTTTAAAGGCAAATTGACCTGAAAATGTATTAGAACCCTCAATGCACATCTTTAGTAATGATGAAAGCTCATAAAGTATGTATGTGGAAAAGCTTTAAAACTTACGATTGTGGGGCCAGAGGTTTAGCTCAGTGGGTCCAGTGCCTGCCTAGCAAACTCAAGGTCCCTGGTTCGATCCCTGATAACCATATACAACAATACTGGGCATAGTGACTCACACCCACCAGCAATTAGCACCACATTCCACAATGCCGGGCCGTGGTGGCTCATGCGTGTAATCCCAGCATTCAGGAGGCAGAGACAGGAGGATTACTGAGCTATATAGTGAGCTCAGGGCCAGCCTGAACTACAAAGTGAGACCCTGTCTCAAAAAAAAATAAATAAATAAAATAAACATGACTGTTACATGTTAATAACTCTAGGGTTTTTTTTTCAAATGACAATTATAAAAAATCATTGCTGTTTTAGGAATTTGGAAATTGAGGTGAAATCATTGGTCAGCTTCATAATCTGTAAAAATGTAACCCTATGTAGGTCGGAGCTGTATACATCTCAAAAGAGCCAAATTTCTGCTCCTATGACATACCCTTTGCTTCCTAGGCTTCAGTTAGTGTTTGCTCTCTCCTCTCACCTTTGTGCCTGTGTACTTACTTCCCACGCACTCATAAACACACATGCACACAGGCATGCACACACACGCGCCCCCAAAACAAGGAATCAGACATAGGAACACCTTAATTTCTAATGTCTCTTCCACTCACCAAGATAGGTACAAGAGAGTTCTCTCCTACTTTCCTCAGGTACATTTTTGTGACTTCTTTCCACTTCAAGGCTGCTCTTGTAGCCTAATTCTCCTAGAAAACATTTATCAGAAAGCAGGTGAGAAGACCTTGGAGGCCATCTGCTTTGGTCCCTCCACTTCTAAAGCTGTTTGTTATCTCCAAAAATACTGTATTTAACTCAGAGGCCTAGTCTTGATGGTGGGTGAAGACCTCGTAAATAATTCCTGGCTGATTTTACTCCCTAAATAAAAAAAAAAACTTGAAAATACTTTTTGATCTATGTTTCTCTTGAACAAATTCTGTGATGTACCAAAGACAGGGATTTAAAATACGTAGAATAATTACTAGACACACCATGGGATTACCTCATTTAATATTTATAAAACCTATGAGGCCACTTCTACTATCTCCATTTCACAGATGAGGAAACTAAAGCCTATGTAGCTTCTAAGATCTAAGGTAGGAAGTATGGGGATTTGAATTCATAACTTCCTGTCCAACTCCAGCTTTGGAGCTCTTAACACCATGCTAATCTGCTTCAATGAGTCTGCTCTAATGTTCGGTGTTTTATCTAATTTGAAGCCCATGCTTTTTACATTATAACATCTCTGAAGTTAAGATGCACCTTGAGCTGGATTCCGTATATATTTCTTTTTCCAGTGCTAGGATTGAACCTAGAGCCTTGTACATGCCAGGCACGTGTCTTTGTGCTGTTGCATCCTTCATGTTTTAAATTTTATTTTTTATTTATTTATTTATTTATTTTGAGACAGGGTCTCGCTTTGTAGTTCAGGCTGGCCCTGAGCTCACTATGGTGCCCAGGCAAGCCACCGTGAACTCAGCAATCCTCCTGTCTCTGCCTCCCGAGGGCTGGGATGACAGGCGTGAGCCACCACGTCCGGCATTGTGGTATGCGGTGTTGATTGTTGGTGGGCGTGTCTCCATGCCCAGCATTATATGTGGTCACCGGGGATCGAACTCAGGACCTTGCGCTTGCGAGGCAGGCGCCGGAACCACTGAGCTAACCTTCCGGCCCTTAAATTTTATTTTGAGACACCATCTCATTTAGTTGCCCAGGCTGTCCTCAAACTCTCAATCCTCCTTCGTCAGCCTCTCAAATGCTTGGGATTACAGGATGCCCAACATAAATGGTATCTTTTTTTCTCAATGACCTATAAAAATAACAGCATATTTCTCAATCAGTAGCATATTAGGTTTCATTGGCTTATGCTGTAGTAACAAGTCTTTGGAAAAAATCTCAGAAACTTAAAACAACAAAGGTTTATATTTCTTGCTCAAGTCAGTTAAGGGTCTGTGACTTTCCAGAGCAACTATTCTCCAGATGATAATGTCCTGCACATTCATCCCAACACGTGCTTCCAGAGCCACGATTCTGAGGAAGACAGAGCCCTGCAGTGGCCTCTCCAGCATTCCGTATTCCACTGCAGTGTACATTCTGTCACTTACACAGCCAATTCTATAGCCTAGAATTTCTAGGGAAGCTCGGAAGTTCAATGCTTACAAATTTCTAGGAGAAAAGAACTAAAAATGAATGGTTAGTGTCTGGAAACTAGGACCCATTGACATAAATACTGGTGATCTAGTTTATTCAAAACCAGTGCACAGTAACTGGGCTGTGATTTATTATGTCCAATCTAGAGCATATTTTCAAAATCATGCTCACTGGCCGGGGATTTAGTTCAGAGGCGCAGCTCCTCCGTCACATTCAAGGTCCTGAGTTTGATTCCTGGTATTGAGGATGAGGGGGGCATGCTCTTGTTTAATTTCAAAGAACAAAATTCTAGATTCCATTTCAAAAAGAATAGAAATGGCAGAACTATGATGTAGGTGTTTCAATTTGGGGTCTAAAGATGAATCCTAAGGATCTGGGACCTCCCAAAGTTCTGAATAAAACTTTCAATGCACTTTTTTCTGGGGAATAGGTACATGTCATCATCAAATTCTCCTAAGGGTTTTATGATTCATCTATTCATTGATCCAACAAATGTGTGGTGAGGGGTCAGGCACTGTTCTGGATGCTTGAGATCTAGAAGCAAATATGAGAGAAAAGTTCCGAAGAGTAAGATAGCAGTCTGGATAACAAACAAACAAGTAACAAGATATTAGGTCCAGACAGGTCACGTAAAAGGTCAACCTGGTAGAATATAGGCTAGGATGGTCATAAAAGACCCCTACCAGAGAAAACTTTAATCAGAAATAGAAAAGAGGAAAAGGAGCTAGTCACACAGACATCTTGAAATCTAAGAGAAAATGTTTGCACCAAAATTTTAAAGGAAGTGTGGAGTGAATGTACTTAACATACATGAGAACTTGAAAGGCATTTGAGGGTAATGAATGAAGAAGTAGTGAAAGAGAATGTGGACGTGTTATATGGAGCCTCTGGGCTATGATAGAAGATTAGGATGTCATTTTAAGGCGCCGAGGGCAAATGTACTGTAGAAAAATATGCTGCTGTGCATAGGAAGGTCTGAGCTTCTCTCCGTCCTGAATACATATGTGAACAGATGAATAGATGCATAGATGAATACATACATGTACCAATATAAGGAAACCTGACACATGAGGAGAAATTGCCTGTGGTATTAAAATGTCTTTCACTGGGCCAGAGGGTTAGTTCAGTGGTTCCGGCGCCTGCCTCACAAGCGCAAGGTCCTGAGTTCGATCCCTGGTAACCACATACAATGCTGGGCGTGGAGACTCACGCCCACCAGCAATCAACACTGCATACCACAGTGCCGGATGTGGTGGCTCACGCCTGTCATCCCAGCACTCGGGAGGCAGAGACAGGAGGATTGCTGAGTTCGCGGCGGCTTGCCTGGACACCATAGTGAGCTCAGGGCCAGCCTGAACTACAAAGCGAGACCCTGTCTCAAAAAAAAAAAAAATGTCTTTCACTTTAAAATTAAGATACAATACAGTCCCTTTGAATAGTATTTTGCTAATTTAAGTTTACAGAACTGAGCCTTTCAAATACACTTCCAACAATATTTCAGGACTGGAGAAGTAGCTCAGTGGTAAAGTGCTTGCCTAACATGTCCAAGGACTGGGTTGAGGGAGCACTACACACACACACACACACACTCTCTCTCTCTCTCTCTCTCTCTCCTCTTCCACATGTACCCACTGAGGTAAACAATCATTACCTATATATTTAAGGAAAAAGTTATTTCACATTGTAATTACTATTCTTTCCCATCAAAATCTAGTATTTATTCCAAACATCTCTAAGCCCAAAAAATATTAAGTTCACTATCAATGTGTATATCTGAATATAATACCTTTATGTATATCAAATACAAATGAGACCAAACTATTTAGTCGGAGGGAGTCAGCCACCATCATTTGCATTTGGCAGAGATTTAAAGCCAAGCGTGGGAGTGGGGAAAGCTTCAGAGTGTAAAAAGCACAATGAAAAAGGGTCTGGGGATTGAGTTCAGTGGCACTGCGCCCGCCTGGCAAGTCCAAGATCCTGACTGAGTTCACATTCTAGTATAAATAACAACAACAAAAGAAAAGAAAAGTAAAAGGTTCCAGGTATGTTCTGACTAGAGGCTGTTGACAAGAAATGCTGGAGGTCTAACCAAAAGCCCAGCTGAGCAGAGAGGGGCAGAGTATTCTCTGTGATAGGTTTGGGAAGCATACTTGGCTTTCTCTGGTTGGTCCTGAGTTGGAAGGTAATTCGTGACAAGGGGTTAGAAAGTTGGCCGGTATTATCAAGTCCTACTACCCTCATGGCAGTCAGAAATGGTGATTTGCCTTCTCCGGCTTCTTCCTGCAGCTTTTGGCTCTGAGTTCTAGTGTCATACGTGGTCTGGCCACTGTCCACGTGTACAGTCAATCTCTAATTTACATCCCACAGCTTAAGAGCACTAGATCAAGATATAAGTCACCTTCCATTTTGGTGAGGTAATGTTCTGAGATATTAAGAAGCATTTTTCATTTATTTGTACCTGCTAATTTCTTTCTATCTAATACATTCTTTTATTCAAATTAGATTTTGGCATCTATTGCTTCAGGGTAAGGATATTATGAAAGACATTCACAGAGAATGAATTACTCATGGCCTTAAAATGGACTTATGAAATCCAAGGCAGAAACAATAGTTTGATTGAAAACCTTTTCTTTCCTTATGAAAAGCCTCGATTTTTAGTATCGAGGCCCAGTGAAGGAATCAAATTCTGAAGTTTAGTCCCTAAAAAATAGATTTAGAAAAATAAATGATAAACCGAAAGGGCATTTTCTCAAGCCAGAATGCAGAAGGGCAAAGATTGTAGACTTTGAAAGAAGCCCACTATATATCCCCAACCAGGTCACCAGGGTGGTGTCAGGGGACGCACAACTGAACGCTTGCTAGGTGTAAGATTATGTGAAGACGGAGGACAAAGAGAAGGGGTAACTCATAACACCCTTTCAAAATGGAGCTTGAATACCAGCAGCCTTATAGACTATACCAATCCGACAGGGAGGCACATAGGCAGGCATAGTGGCAGAAGGCCGTGGGGTGGGTAGAAGTACTCTCCACCCACCATGATGTGCGCGTGTCATATGTGATTGAGAGTGGAACTGAGAGCTCTGAGCAACTACTGACTTGGAGTAGACCTGCATCCTAATTTTCCATAAGAAACTACATGAGGGGGCCGGAGGATTAGCTCGTTGGTTCCGGGGCCTGCCTCGCAAGCACAAGGTCCTGAGTTCGATCCCCGGAAACCACATACAATGCTGGGCGTGGAGACTCACGCCCACCAACAATCAATACCACATACCACAGTGCCGGGTGTGGTAGCTCACGCCTGGAATCCCAGCACTCAGGAGGCAGAGGCAGGAGGATTGCTGAGTTCGAAACTTGCCTAGGCTACATAGTGAGCTCAGAGCCAGCCCGAACTACAAAGCGAGACCCTGTCTCAAAAAACAAAACAAACAAACAAACAAAAAAAGAAACTACATGAGGGCGTCCATCCCGGGACGCCAGCTAAGGTGATGATTTGACTAACACGTGACTGTCAGCCGCTCTCCTCAACTTAGGTAGGTGTCAGCCTGCTGAGGAAAGCATAAGGAATGGACAAAAGAGAAGTTCAGATCGACTGCGGTGGTCTGACACTTTCATTTTTGCCTCCTTACATAGTAATTTTGCAAAATAGAGACTGAGCTCAGTTAGAAAAAATAAAGTTTGCATTTAGCAAATGCCTGAGGTTTTACATTGTAGCCCATAGCTCACATATGTGTTTACCAATGACTCAATTTTGCTTTTGTATATGTGCTGCCGAAGCGAGCACACTCAATTTTGCTTTTGAAATATAGGGTTTCTGTCTCTGTAAGTAAATTTGGGGCCATTTTCTGCCTACTGATTTATTAGATGAGTAGTAGTGGCCAAATGAAACTAGTTTGTGGCCCCAAAGAAATATCATACTAAGACTGGTTTCAATACAAACTATTTTCCAGTTAATAGTCTGAGTAATATAAACTTTAATTTAATATCTGAGTCATCCCGAATTGTTTGCCTTCTTTAATGATATCCATTGATGAAATTAAAACTTGTCTCTTGATTTGATTTTTGTAAACAGTATTTGTAAACAATGTAGACTTACAATAGTGTCATTTCCTTTAGATATGAAATCAAATACTCAAATACCATGAAAGATACTAAGCCTCTAATAATCAAGTACTGACATTTCTAGGACCAAGAATTTTACACACGTTATATGATTTATTTCTCACAACTATCCTTGAGAATGTTATTTTTCCCATTTTTCGTCTTAGAAAAGCAAGGCTGATCAAAGGATCTCGCTAGAAAGCGCAGGTTCAAACAAAATGTTCCAGTTTTCCAATTCTCCCACAAATGAGACATTCTTTGACCTATTCCTGCTTCTCTCTGCTCAGCCCTTTAACACATTTTGGGGGAAACTGAGCATGTGGAAAAGGTAAATAATTATCATTTCTTCTTTATTCTAATTTCCACATTATTTTTATGGAAATTAAAACAGCCATAACAAAATATTCAACCTTTCAAAAGTAAAATACTACATTTTAATATTCTCCAGCTAAATATGGTGTTCAGTAAATGGTTACAGAGGATTGATATCTATGTTTTGACCTACCTCCTTTGAGAAACATTACATGTAGTGAAAAACATTTTTCTATCACAGAAAATTTGTCTCTAATGTGCTGTTGGGCCGTAAGTTGTCTCGTTATTACAAACCAGATGGAGGAAGTTGAGTGGAAAAGACTCTGCAGCTTAACTACGAGAAGACATTGTACATTTCAGTAGAAGAAAAAATCCATCAAAAGCTAAATTGATAAATTAAGGATTCTATAATAAGTCTTGGGATATAGGCCCTACATTTAGTTTTTTTTTAAATTGCACTAATGCAGCTAAATCTGTATACCAGATGCTGAAGATGGACTTTTGCTTCCACCAGTTTTATCCTTCCACCTGCAATCCATCTCCTTTCGAAGGCCTGGTTGGGGGGAAAGCTGCTAGGATGGCCAGAAGAGAAGAAATCCAGGCAGTGACCCAAGACCCTGCCCTGAAGGAAATCTTAGAATATACAGGATGGGAAGGTGCTGAAGTCCCTTCAGCAGAGAAGCAAAACAAAAATTTAGCCTTGGGAAAGTACATCACAAACACAAAGTGCACCAGGGTGTTCTTTCCCTGTGGTAAGCAGTGTGGCCAAAACACATACACAGTTACATAGAATTTTAGTAATATCAAAAGGTACCACTTATTAAATGCTTCCTTATGCATCAGGAATGTATTAAATATTTTATAGAGATGACTTTATTCAATCTTTACAACAGCTCTATGACACAGTTGTTGGCTATAGTCCTATTTTACAGATGAGCAATTAGAGGATTAAGGAGATTATGCCTTTGCTGGAGCTGCACACACCTAATAAGTGACCCAAGAACCTGACTTCAAACTCTAGAGGTCTCTCTATTCCTGTGGAGCACTGATGGCATCTTCCAGGGTTCTTGCTTAATAACAAAACACAATAAAGAAATAAAACAAAACACTAGAAGAGTCCCACTCGTGGAGACTGAAGGGGGTAAAGTCAATACGTTGAAAAGACACCTGCACTCTCTGTAGCAATGTTCCTAACAGCTAAGACATAGAATACTGGAGGTGGCCATCCACTAATAAGTGAAAATAAAAATAAATGAAATATGGTATAATTTATGCAATGCAATATCATTCAGCCATAAAAGAGAACATTATGTTACATGAAATAAGATAGACATAGAAAAATACTGCCCATTCTCATTTATATGTGGAAGCTAAAACATTGACCTGAAAGAAGCAGAGCTAGGAAAGTGGTTCTGAGACACTGAGAAGGGTGTGCTGGAGAGGGACGGAGAGAGGATTATTGACAAGCCTAAGCATGCAGCTGACTGGGAAGGATGACTTCTAGTATCCTATAGCGTAGTAGGATGACAATGGTTGATGACAATTAACTGAACATTTCAAAATAGCTGGTAGACAGCCAGGCATGGTAGCACAAAGCTGTAATCTCAGCACTCTGGGAGGCTGAGATAGAAGGATCACAAGTTTGAAACCTATCTGGACAACTTAGTGAGACTCTGTGTCAAAAGAAATTTTAAGGGCCAGAGATTTAGCTCAGTGGTTCCGGCGCCTGCCTCGCAAGCGCAAGGTCCTGAGTTCGATCCCTGGTAACCACATACAGTGCTAGGCGTGGAAACTCACGCCCACCAGCAATCAACACCGCGTACCACAATGCCGGGCGTGGTGGCGCACACCTATAATCCCAGCACTCGGGAGGCAGAGACAGGAGGATTGCTGAGTTTGAGGCTTGCCTGGGCTACATAGCTCAGAGCCAGCCTGAACTACAAAGCGAGACCCTGTCTCAAAAAAAAAAAAAAAAATTTAAAAAAATTAAAACAAAGTGCTGGGGGTGTGGCTCAGTAAAAAGATCCTGGCTTCAATGATCAGTACTGAAGAGAAGAAAAGCTAGCAGAGAGGATCCTGGAGGCTCCGGACACAAAAGAGTGATAAATATCTGAGGTGACAGATATGCCAATTACCCTGAGCTGATCATTACCGACTATAAAAAATGTGTTTAAATGTCGCACTGTACCCCATTCGTATGTAAAATTACTATGCATAAAACACATTGCTATATGTATAAATATTGTTTAATTGGAAGAAAAGAGATGGGGAGTTCCTAGATCTGAGAAAGCCAGGGGGAGCAGGCTTGGAAGACAGGCAGAAGTTGAGGGGCTCAGGAAAACTCAGTCCAAGGTGTTTCCATTTGTACCTTACATAACTTGCGCTTCCTAGAAACCACCACTAGACACCGTGCTGCCCCATAAAGTTCCCCCAGATGACCCTCCTTCATCTCTGGACCTGGGCAGAGGGTCTCCTGCCTGGCATCAGGGACACAGCTCAATAGTCCAGGATATGGGGAGAAGGAGATTCAAACTTTGTGGCTTCCACAGTGGAAGGCAAGGAGGTCTTATATCCCAACAAGACCAAAAGAGTAATTTCCCCGAAAGGCAGGGACCCAAAGAAGCATTATAGTGTCTTCCCAGACTATCTACTGTAACCACTTTGTAGCCACAAAGCATTCCATTAGGAAAGTAAGTAGGTATGTGGAATAATTTTGAAAAGCCAGGCAAAGATTGAATTATGCAAACATTAAATATAGCAAATCAAAACCTTAGTGACCTACAAATTCATCCTAATAGATATATTTGCAATCTCTAAATGCAAGCTTTCAAAGGCAAATTGGTAACCCATATGCTAAGCATCAATTAATTGGGATGTTTAGGGAATGAAATGTTCTCGTTTACTTAAATTTCTAACTAGGTGTGATTAAGGTTTTAAAAAGACTCACAAACCTCTGCAGGTCAGGTCTTAGTACTGTAATTCTTAATAACATACTCGGATTGCAAGGGTTTCTCAGCATCTCAGAGTTATTATTGCTATCACGTGGATGGTAAAATGCAGTGGGTGTGGTCTAGGCCATGTACAGAGTTGAGTCTGTACATGAAGTGTATATATCTCATTAACTAATCTGTTGGTCGCTTGCTATTTGTTTCTCTATTGTATAAAAATTAGGTTAAGTAGAGGAAACAATTTTTTTTTTGAGACAGGGTCTTGCTTTGTAGTTCAGGCTGGCTCTGAGCTCACTATATAGCCCAGGCAAGCCTGGAACTCAGCAATCCTCCTGTCTCTGCCTCCCGAGAGCTGGGATTACAGGCGTAAACCACCATGCCTGGCACTGTGGTATGTGTTATTGATGGCTGGTGGGGGTGAGTCACCACACCCAGCATTGTATGTGGTTACCAGGATCGAACTCAGGGCCTTGCGCTTGTGAGGCAGGCGCTGGAACCACTGAGCTAAATCTCTGGCCCAAGAGGAAATAATTTTGTTCATTTTTAAAACGCATTTTATTTGGAGGCCACTCAATACAGACACACCATGGAGCAGTATAAATACAGACATAAATGATAATGGTATTTTAAAAGTGAAATAGAAATTTTAAAAATTAGATGACTAATTCAGAGGGAGGGTTAGACATAGTGGCCATTTCAGATGGGCCTTGGAAGATAATGCCAGATGAGGGAAGAAAGAAGAGGACCATTTTAATGCAGAAAAACAAACACAGAAAAATGTCAAGATATGAAAGTCACAGTGTAAAAGGAAGGATAGATAATTCACTGTCCTTACTGTGCTAATGGGGCTTTAAGGTCACTGCAAGACTGAGTTATCACAAGATTGCCGATGAACTCAAATACCACACTAAAACAACATAGATCTGGGCCAGTGATTTAGCTCAGTGGTTCCACAGTCTGCCTGGTAAGCACAAGGTCCTGAGTTTGATTCCTGGTAATCACATACCACAGTGCTGGGTATGTGTGCTCGGGAGGCACAGGCAGGAGTATTGCTGTGAATCTGAGGCTGGCCTGGGCTACATAGTGAGTTTGGGGTAAGCCTGAACTACAAAATGAGATCATGTATCAAAAGAAAAAAAAGAACATAGGTCTTTCTTTTTTTCTTCTTCTCCATCTGTTTGTTTTGTTTTTTAAAATTTCAAAATAGGGTCTTGCTAAGTCTCTAAGTAGTCCAGACTGGACTCAAATTTGCAACCTTCCTATCTCTGCTTCCTTAAATGGGGTTACAGGCATGCACCACAACACTTGGGTAGCTACTGAATGGTTTTTTTCTTTTCTTTTCTTTTTTTTTTTTTTTTTTTTTTTGAGACAGGGTCTCGCTTTGTAGTTCAGGCTGGCCCTGAGCTCACTAAGTAGCCCAGGCAAGCCTTGAACTCAGCAATCCTCCTGTCTCTGCCTCCCGAGTGCTGGGATTACAGGTGTGAGCCACCATGCCCAGCACTGTGGTATGTGGTATTGATTGCTGGTGGGTGTGAGTCACCACGCCTAGCATTGTATGTGGTTACCAGGAATCAAATTCAGGACCTTGCGCTGGCGAGGCAGGCGCCAGAACCACTGAGCTAAATCTCTGGGCCTACTGGATCTTTTTAAAGTACAGGAGTGATAAGATCACAAATGTGCTTTAGGAAAATCAGCTAACAAGAGTGAGAAAGCAAAAGGAGGTATCAGAGGTAGGAAATTACATAAAAGGGTTTGCAATAGTCCAAGAGAATAAACAATTGTTTAGACAAAAGCAATAATGGTTGGAAGGATTCTTTCTCTGAGAATTACTTGACAGAGGAATCCGTAGGAATTTGTCTGACTGAACACAGGGTACTAGCAAAGAGATGAGAATTTAGGTAGTAGGGCTTGTGTCAAAATAACTGTTTTAATCACTTTCTTCATCACTGGGACAAACACCTGCCATCCACAATATAAAGGAGAAGAAGTTTATATTTGACTCACACTTGCAGCTGTGGTTCAATTCATGGCTGGCACACTCAAGTTCTGAGTGAGGGATAAAGGTGGTAAGCACGGCAGAAGGAACGGGGTAGAGGACAGCTGCTCACATCAAAGCAGCCAGCAAGCAGAGAGAGGATGGAGAGGCTGGAAGGGAAACAAACCCTTCTAGGTCATGCCTTAGTGTCCAGCCTGACACCAAGGCCCGTCTGCTAAAAGCAAGACAGTGGATTAGTCCACGGATGACTATGGTGCCCCCATGATCCAATCACTTTCCAAACACATGAAGCTTTGGGGGAATATCCCAGATCTAGACAACAATAACCATTTCATTTTCCAAAATCAATAATTCCAGTCCTATTCACTCAATGAATAAATGGAGCAGCGGTTTAGTTTCAGTTGATCATCTCCCGTCCTAGACCTGTTGAATCAGAAGATGTGTGGAAATGATAGGATTCATATTTGTAAGTACTCTTAAAAATATGGCTTCTAGGGCCAGTGATTTAGCTCAGTGGTTTCGGTGTCTGCCTTACAAGTGCAAGGTCCAGAGTTCAGTCCCCGGTAACCACATCCCACAATGCCAGGTGTGGTGACTCGTGCCTGTAATCCCAGCACTCAGGAGGCAGAGACAGGAGGACTGATTGAGTTTGAGACTAGCCTGGGCCAGCCTAAACTACAAAGCGAGACCCTGTCTCAAAAAATCTACAAATCAATCAATTAAGCAATCAAACTTGCTGATTATTAGAAGCCTTTTTTTTTTTTTTTTTTTTGGTGGCAGGGTCTTGCTTTGTAGTTCAGGCTGGCCCTGAGCTCACGATGTAGCCCAGGCAAGCCTCGAACTCACAGCAATCCTCTGGTCTCTGCCTCTTCAGTGCTGGGACTCTAGGTGTAAGCCATCATGCTTGGCTATCAACTTGTTTTAGAAAACACTACATGTGAAGATGTCAAAAGGAAATGACACCCAATAATATATCATCAGTAATATTGCATCTTTTCTGTTCTAGCTCTGAAACACATCCTGAATCTTACCACTTCTATCTAATACCACTTTGTCCACTCTAATCTGAAACACATTTATCAGTTGCCAAAACTAGGTAACAGTCACCTACCTGGAGTTTTTGCTTCAGTTCTTGCCCCTATGCAATACATGGTCCATAAAACAAGAAATTCTTCCTCCTTCTCTCCTTCCTTCTCCTCCTCTTCTACTGTCTCTTATCTCCTACTACTCTTCCTCTTCCCTCTCTTCTTCCTCCTTCTCCCCATCTTTTTTTTTTTTTATTGAGACTTTTTTTCACTGTGTGCTTCCCAACCTGGCCTTGAACTTGAAATCTTCCTGCCTTCCCCTCTGGAGTAGCTAGTCTTACAGGTTTATGTCACCATGCCCGTTCAAAATAATCTTTAAAATATAAAATACAGCTGGCTGTGGTGGCTCACATCTGTCATCCCAGCACTCTGGAGGCAGAGGCAGGAGGATTGTTGAGTTCGAGACTTGCCTGGGCTACATAGTGAGCTCAGGGCCAGCCTGAATGTCAAAGTGAGACCCTGACTCAAAAAAAAAAAAAAAGAACCAGAAAATGTAAAATAGACTAGGTACCCCTTGCATAAAATGTTCCAGAGACTTCCTTTCAGACTCTGAAGGTCTTAAAATAAGCACATAAATTATATCCTTCTCTTAGAAAGGTAGAACCCAATCCCCCTCCCTTTGATAGTAAGCTACTTGTACTAAGCCTAAGAAATAAAGTGCAGCAGCAGCGACAGTGTGTGATGTCTGAAGCCAAGGCACCAAGGCACTCTGGTTTCCCTCTTGTCAGCTGTCATGTCATGAGGACACTCAAGCAACCCTCTGGAGAAATACACGTGATGAGGAATTGAAGCATCCTGCCAACAGCCAGCAAAGCACTGAGGCTTTGGCTCATAAATACATAACTAAAGCATTCTAGGAGCAGTTCCTCCAGCCTCATTAGTCCTTTAGATGGCAGCAGCCACAGCCATTATCTTGACATAAGTGGCCAGAGAGGCCCTGAGGTAGAATCTCTCAACTTCTTGACCCACAGAAGCAATGAGGTAATAAATGTTGACTTCAAACCTCTACCAGTGGGGAGAAACTTATAAAACAACAATAGATAACTCATACACTTACAAACTGGGAGTGATAGTACATGCCTGTCATCCCAACACTAGGGAGGCTGAGGCAGGAGGATTGTCAGGAGTTCGAGGCCAGCCAGGGCTACATAGTGAGTTCAAGGCCAGCTTTAACTACATAGCAAGACTCTGTCTTAAAAAAAAAAAAAAAAAAAACAGGGCTGGGGATTTAGCTCATGCAGTACCATGCCTACCTTGGAAGCACAAGGGCCCGAGTTTGATCCCCAGTACTGGAAAAAAAAACTAAGAAGACAAATACACTTGAAATATAATCCAAACTCCTTGCTATGATCAATATCCTCAGGATGCTGCCTGGATCACTCACTTTACTATTGGCTGTTCCCTGATAACAATTTGCCTCTACTTATAGAAATCGAATCAGGATGGTTTATCCAGCAATGTGAATCTAAACTAATGACTGTATTTCCCAGCCTCCCTCAAAGTACATACAGTCACATAATAAAGTTTTGGTCTATGGCTTATGCGCAGACTGGTGTGTACAACTTTCAAGTGGCATCTTTAAATGGAAGGGATGCAGTTTCTTTCCCTCTTTCTTCCTTCCTTCCTTCCTTCCTTCCTTCCTTCCTTCCTTCCTTCCTTCCTTCCTTCCTTCCT
>PVIC010022489.1:0-27626 GCA_004025085.1 Thryonomys swinderianus | reverse complement strand
GATGGTACCAGCCAGCCCAGGCCCTCGTAGCTGATCATCTTAGCTGTGAATAGTCCGTGGAATATGGTGGTCATTCCCTGGTCTAACACACCTCGCTGACTCCACACCAGGCCTTGTATCATCCTATCCTAATATAATTTGGAGTAAGACCGTGGCATGTAAGATAAATGCCACTTTTATGCTCAATTCTTGGTAAAGATAATGCAATCAGAAAGATCTAGAGAAGGGCGACCGAGACAGTCAGAAGATGGAAAGAGGATGAGTTAAAGAAATTAAGACTCTGCAAGACGGGACCATCTCAGTTTCCAAAAAGTCAGAGAGAAAACAGTGGATTCATAAAGCAAATTCCAGAGTACCAGACTGAGGTATTATCTCTTGAATGTTCAAACCTGCACATACGGGGAGTTAGAAAGAAATGACTCATACTAACCACAAAAACTGGTAACCTGAATAGGTAATAATACTAAAAGTTGGAGGAGAGTTTAGATAAAGTCATGGGAAAATCTCAGTTAAGAAGACTAGAAAGAAACTGAACATCTCCAACTGTGGAAGCAAGCTGTTGGCCACGCTGACCACCGGCAGCTGAGCTTACCGAGACCTCCAGAGAGGTGTTTACTCCCTTAAGCTCTTACGTACTCATTTGTCATGGGAATTATCCATGCAAAGTGCACACGCAGCTCAGTGCTGGGCACACTAAGTCTCAATAGTGATAGCAGCCAGGTAGCTGTAATTAGAATATAATTCAGCAGAGTGAAGTTGGTTGGATACAGCCCAACCTAGGAGGGCTTCTGCTGAGTCACTACTCCATCCTCAACTTGTCAACAATTACCTTTCATTTCAATAACCAGACACTGCTGTCAGGTCCCTCCTGGCTTGACATTTGGGAAGGTTCTTGGCTATCCGCGACAAGGACTTTTCCACTTAGGAAGTGAATCTAGCACTAGAAATTTTCCAGTGCCAATCAAGATCATTCTGGTCCCAGAGAGAATGTTTTCAGACACAATAAAAACATGTCAGACATCTAGCTCTGCAATAAGACACAGCAAAAGTAAAAGATAAAGCAAAAGGTGAATTATAAGAGAGAGAGAGAGTCCATCCTGGAGAAATGACCCTTTCCTCAGGGCAACAGAAAGGGTGGTACATTACGGAAAGGGATTCTCAGATCCCACCATGCGCTTCCCAGGGTCAGAGACAGCTGTCAAGGAGCCACGTGTACCTCGAAGCTCGCCTTCCGCCTCCTCATTTGGAGACACTGGAATGATTATCTTCAGTCCCACTGGTGTCTCTCACCTTGGCCTCTGACATATTTGTCGGATTCCTAGGGCCTGGGCAAAAGCAAACACAGCAGGAAGAAGCTGGTAGAGTTTTACAGCCAAAGAGCATTTGTGAGGCGTTTTTCAAACAACCTCCGCCTTCTGTTGATAAATAAACCATGGGCCAGTGGATTCGGCGAAGAGCTGAACCTAAGCCTGGCTCCTCCGACCTGGCCAGGTCTGCCGGTGCTGAGCGAGGGGTCTTGACGTCCTGTGAACCACTTGCCCGCCGAGCTCCCGAGTACCAAAGTAAGGTCAGTAACGGTCCCCCTTAGCAGTGGTAGGAAGCATTACACGAGATTGTTCACAAGCTATCGTGTCCGGCACCGTCTAGGCATTTAACAAATTATACCTATTTGGGGAGTTTTTCCATGTCATTTCCTTTCCTCCTCCTGTCTCCTTGCAGTTGGAAAGAATGAATAATGCAGAAATGTTTAGACGACTCGCTGTCTGCCATTCCTGCATTTTCAAGCGTTCATTGACTTAATAGGCTGTTCCTTGATTACAGTCCTATATGGGTTGGAATTTACATTCCCAAGTATGTTTGAATTTCACTAGTATTTCTCTCTAGGGACTCACGCTAAGTCAATACCTCTTATCCAATATGGCTTAAATTGGTGTTATAAACCACCATTTGGACCGTAACAGAACCGCAAATGGGGTGATAATTAACAAATTTCCCAATTATTCTCCTCTATTCTAGACTTACTAGGCATTGCATCTTTCCAGTTGTCTTTCACCTTCAGAAATATCATGAGTAAAGAGGATTTTTTAAAGTGCCGTTGATTATAGGCAGGTGGTTAAATTCTACAATTTATTCTTCACAGTTCAGTGATATTTTAGTTTCTTACCTTCTCTCATCAACCGTAGTAGTCTTTTCATCCCACCCCCAGTGGATGTTTTCAGGGTGCCCTTAAAGGGCCAGGTTCCACAAGTGTCCCGATGGGCAGAGCCAGGCCTAGAACCATTTCCTTTTTATCACAGTCCCCTCCTTGGCACCTGCTCTTTCTCCCCGCGCCCCCTCTGGCCACTCCATCCAGGGGGTCAGCACCTCTCATTCTCCTGTGCCTTCCAAACCTCTTCTTCCTACCCATTCTTCATCGCCGTGCCCTGCCCTTGTCCAAACCTTTCATTCTGTCACCCAGACATCACTGTCACCCAGACCACTTCCATTGCTGTCAGAAAGGTTTCCTTGTCAGCCCCACACGCCTCTCAATACAGTCTTCACCCCACTGGCAAACGCTCCTTTGGAGAAGCACAATCCACCTTGTGGCACTTATTTCTTTGCACCTGCAGCACACCCTCCAGACAACCCTACGTACACACGAATGAGCTCTAGATCTGGCCCTCCGAGAGTCCCTCCCAAATTTCCAACAGCTTTCGCAGCTCCCCCTTCATAGCACCTGCCTCTGCACAGTGCCATGTCTTTCGTTCGCACACACCACACGCAGGCCGCGTGCTCAGAGATATACCCATCCCTTCCCCACTGGCCAATCTATGCAGCCCATGGCGACCCTTCCAGGAGTGCGAAAGTGGTGCCCAGCACGCCCACAAATCTCATATCATCAAGTGTGTTTGTGCACCCACGCTGGCACGGGGGAGGCCGCAGGCCTGTGTCTCAGGGCACCCCCGGCATGTGGCCCTGCAGTCCAGGCCTCCAGAAGCTCGGTATTCAACCAGATCCTTGTTATAGGGACTTGAGAAGACAGGCAAGTAGCCTTTCAGAAAAAATAGTCTTAAACCCCACAGAAAAGATGACCAAAAACTTCTCCGCCTGCTCATTGAGTGGTGCTCTATGGGGCTTTCAGGAGGAAAAACCTTGTGGCTCTAACTGATGGCACCAGAAGAACAAGCCCGTCCCTCAGGCGCTATTTAAATTCCACTCAGTGATTTTCTTTTTAATTCATTTTTATTCCAAGTGCAGCCCTGCAGCTATTTTAAAACTGAGACTTAAAATAAAGTAATACTAATAGCCGGAGTTATCACAGGCTCCAGCGGTAACAGGGTACCTTGAATCCCAAAAGAAAGCCCTTCGCGGAGCTTCGACAAAACTCAGTCTCCTTTCCCTGGGAGCCCGGGTGGAGAGCGAACAAAAAAGGCCTCTGTATCAAAGGATTGTGCTTCCCTTTGCAAAAGCATTCACTCCTGCATGCCTGGGAATACTTCGCTTTGCACATTTAACTGTTGGTTTGCCAGTTACACACAACCTGAGGGGAAGCTCAGAGTGCTGGGCAGCGTGCACTTCCTCCCGGTGCGGCCGGCAGAGCCCCTGGGAGTCGCCCGAGGCCCGGGCAGCTGGACACAGACCCAAATTCCAGGTCCCTCTCAGACCCAGGGAGTCAAAAGCCCCGCCTGGAGAGAGCAGTGCAGTTATTCATGTATTCATTTAGGGCCTCTGGAAAGCGGGCTCAGGAAAGCTGCCCCAGGAAATGGAGTTTTGCAAGCTGTGCCCCAGAGACAGAACCCTGCCCCTGACCTGCTTGTGTCAGCAGGAGCCAGCCTCATTACTGGGGGGAAAAAAATGCTTTAATTACTGGCCTGAGCCAGCAGGAGTCCACAATATTAACCTAGACAGGGAATGCTCTCCAAACGAGGAATGCTGGACATCCATGGTCTGCTCAGTCCCCATCCCTCATTCCCCCCTCAGTTGTGGGGGTTCCCTTCCTTTTCCTCATGACCCACCCAAATAGATGACACAGACACAAGAGGCAGCCAGCACCGCCTCCACTGGGTACAGTTAGGAAGGGGTTGAGGCTCCTGCAGGGAGGAGGGAGGAGGCAAGACCCCCAAACGCTCCCACGCCCACAGAAATGATCCTCTCACTGACTGAGTTGCCTAAGTTGGGTTTTGCTCATCTGCAACCAAGAGTCTTGGATGTTACACAAGGTCAACCAAGTTAAGATCGAATCAGTTTCAGAGTTTCATCTCCCAAGATTCCAGGGAGGAGTCAGATGGCACAGAGCCAGGGAGGCCTAGGTAGGATCCTCCAGGGGCCACAGAGAAGGCCACCCAAGGAGAACCGCCATGCTGTCAGTCACAGCTGCCTCCTCTGAGACACCCCAGAGTTGGTCAGGGCACGAGACTTGGTCTCACTGGGGCCCCCTAATGACACTCCCTGCCCCTGGAGTGCATGCTCATCACTCGAGGCCAGTTTATCAGAGGTCAGCTAGTGAGGGACACTTCCTATTGGTCAAGATAGAGGTGGCCATCTCTCCCCCTTCTATGAGTTTCCACAGCATTTCCTCTTCCTACCACACATCTTACTCTTACTTCCAACCCAAGACAGCCCGCAAGTCAGAAAGATAATGCCACAGTGTTTCCCAGTTTCTTATACTTCACGGCCCACAAAATCCCACGAAGGAGACCCAGGATCTTCTTCCAATAAACAACATCATTTAAAAATACAATTCAATCCATTAACACCATCCCGACACAGAACATTCCCATAGGAAAGAAGAATGAAAACAACCTGAAAGACGTGACTCCAAGTTTACTCCTTCGCCACCTACTGCTCTCTTTCTATTTTATTCTTTTCAGTTCAGTTTGGACCAAGGAGAGCTTCTCGCAGACCAGCCCAGGTTGCTGTGAAGCAATTTTGAGCCTTGATCTTGGCTCTTCCCTGGTGGGACCACAACCAGGTGGAGGGAGGGACCCGCCTGCAGGGGGCGCTCACCTCGGTCAGGACTCGCTCCAGCAGAGCCTTTGCTTGGCGAGAACAATGAAGGTTACGAAGAGCTCAAATGTGTTTTTCTCCCATTTCACTTCATTTCCTTCTCATAGCCAGACTACTGCATAGATGAGAAGCTAAAGCCGTCACCTGCTCTAACTGTGGTAAGGTTTCTCCTTACTCGGGGCCTACGTCTGCCTTCCCTCATGTCTAGCACATATTTTTGTGTCCTTATTCTACCTTTTAGAACCTTCCCGCTCCAGGTCTTTTCTTATATTTCTCTCTCGGGCCTTCTTGTCCAGACTCACTGGACTGCCCACACTGAATTTCTTCAAGGGCAACAAGCTTCTGTCTTGAATCCGACACATTCAACTGGATCCCCTACAGGCGAGACACTGGGTCCGTGTTTGTTGAGTGGGTAGACGGGGTACTCCTCATTCAGCGTGATTTCTAGACCCCACTTCTCCCCAGTCATGCTCCTCAGAGCCTTTGCAATCTCTGAATGTGCCTCCTAAGAGGATGTGGCCCAGCTACTGGGCATGGGGGCAAGGGAGAGAGCTTGCCCAGCATGCACAAGGTCCTGGGTGCGATCCCAGCACCACCAAAAACAAAAGGAGAATAGACTATATTATATACATGAAACACCCTTTAAATGTAAAACTTGGGGGAAGTGGTGTAAGGGGGATAACAAAGATTAAAGCATGGTATGTATTTGTGAATCTGTCAAGATGAAACATAACTGTATAACTGCTAAAGGGAGGAATAAATGACTGTCTCTTGGAAGTGTCACGCCCAGAGCCACGTGCCACATGGACTCAGCTGTGCAGAATGCCAAGCCTGCTCGGCCCAGCCCCGAGTCTGCAACCTGAGACTGTCCTCTGCTCTCTGAAAGCCAGTTTGTACCCCCGACTCCCCGGAGACCTGCCCTTCTCAGAAGTCCCAGCTCTGAATCCGGCCACTGGTATTGCAGATCCATGAACAGCGCTGCAACATTAGTGCTGCTGTAGTTCCTGTTGTCAGTCAGAAAACTCGGTGTCTTCCCTTCTTCTTCTTCTTCTTCTTCTTCTTCTTTTTTTTTTTTGAGACAGGGTCTCACTTTGTAGTTCAGGCTGGCCCTCAGTTCACTATGTAGCCCAGGCAAGCCTCAAACTCAGCAATACTCCTGCCTCTGCCTCCCACGTGCTGGGATGACAGGCGTGAGCCACCACGCCCGGCACTGTGGTATGTGGTGTTGATGGCCAGACGTGAGTCACCATGCCCAGCATTGTATGTGGTTACCAGGGATCGAACTCAGGACCTTGCACTTGCAAGGCAGGCGCCGGAACCACTGAGCTAACCCTCCGGCCCTGTCTTCCCTTCTTATGTAAGCCTTCCTGGCTGCCTTTCGTATCTCTCCAATTGCATTCTAAGGTTCCAGAGGTGGTATCTAATATGCTTTTATAGTAGGAATATGACTCCCTGCACGGCAAGTGACATTCAGCAGGCATTCAACAGCTATGTATTGGTTCTCTACCTTTATCCTAATCTCTCTTCACCCAGAACACTTGACTTCTGAAGAATCACACCTGCGTTCCTGCCTAGACCTGAAGCCTTGTGCCAACCGCCTTGCTACCCACATATCGTGGCCCTGCCTCGGCCTTGCCTCCATGCAGCTCATTGGGTGCCCCCGAAGCGGCCAGCCCGCAGCCGGACACACACTGCCCCGCTAGTGACCCTCCGTTCCATCCCTACGCCCCCCACTCTCTGCGTTTCCCCCACATTCCCTCCACCTCCCCATCCAGGCCCTGTGCAAGAAAAACACCCAGACACTTGACTGAACACTCACTTAACCAAAACAGAGGAAGAATCATTCACTTTAAACATGGGATTCTCTCTATAAAAGGATTTGTCATGGAGTTTATTTTTATAAAAGACCCCTTTAGTGTATTTAAAATATGATTTGATGTGCCCAGTCGCAGTTAAAATGCAACTGTCCATGAACACATCCATTGTGGAAGGAGAAGCCTCTGGACCATCACAAGTAATTGTTCCCTGCAGCGCTGCCATTTCCACACACCAGCCAATGGCCTTGGAGACACTGTCACTGACTGAGTGACAACGAACCCCATGCAACACATAACTATGCATATACAGAGTACTTCCCCTGGGCTCTACACATCGCACTTTTCCAGTAACCTTATGGGAAACTAAAGAAACCACAGATTCCCATATCTGGAAATGACCTTGACTGAGCTATGCATAGCAAAGGCGAGGAGAATTGAGCTAGCAGAGAAGTTTACATCATAGATGCTTCCCGGCAAACCCTCCATTAATTGGAAATATTGCAAGTAGAAAATACATCTCATATACCCAACCCATCAAACATCTGGCATAGACTCTACCTCATACATGCTCCAAACACAGTCTACAGTTGGGTAAAATCATCTAACACCAACTCTATTTTATAATGAAGTCTCGGACATCTCATTTGAGGTATTAGAAACCGCACTGACAGTAAAAAAACGAGTGTCTGTGTGAGTGTTCCTTACACAATCATAAAGTCGAAGAACCCTTTGAATCACCAAGTCTGTACCCACCTCATTACCAACAACTCTCTAGTGCAGCCTGCCTGTGAGCGCCCCCTGTGGAGGCTGATGTTATTGTGCCCATCCGCCCCCTACAGTTCAAATGATTCTCACCAATGACTGTTTCATAGCAACAGCGGGATGTCAGACCCTCTTCATCTGAAGCTCCTGCAGACCATTGGGGCGTTTCATGGCTAACCCCGCAACATTTAAATATTTCATTACAAAGACAGTAATCTAGATGCCCTGCTACATGTATCAGTAACAACTTAGCCAGATGTACCTTTACTTATTCAAGCACTGCTTTGAACTTGGCTTCTCTTGGGAAAAGGGGCAAAGCACTGAAATAGGGATTTCTGGGACCCTGCGTGGTTCCTAGGACAACACCGGTGCAGGAAACTCGGAAGAGCTGCCTACATGCTCATAATTGGAGCCTAATGACAGAAAGAAAACAAATGCACTCTTTGCAGTCACAATTACTGCTTAATTTGCTGAAGTAGTACCTGTTTAGAGGGCTGGTAATCACCGTTCTATTATTTGTAGAATGTTTTGCTTTTCTATTAAGCCTTAAGTCAATCCTTAACTTACTTGCGCCTTGATGTATCTGCAAAAGTGCCCTAATTTCTCATTCACTTATATCCTAAAGACCCTGAGAGCTGTTGTGTGTGTACAAATGCTTTGTATAAATAATCGACAGGCTGTATATATTCATGATGCACAGTGCAATGGCTTGACACACTTTAACATTTAGTGCCATCATATTTCTTGTATCTCTGCTATTTCTTGTTCTATTCTCTGCTTCTGTGAGTTTGACTTTGGAGTCTACATATGAGTCGCATCGGGTGCTATTCGCCTTTCTGTATCTGGCTTATTTCACTTTGCATAGGGTCTCCAGATCTCATCCACGGTGTTACAAATGGCAGACTTTTCTTCTCTTTCATAGCTGAATAATATTCCACGTTTTCTTTATTCATTCATTTGCTGGAGGACACCTATGTCGCCTCCGTGTATTGGCTATCGTAAGACCACAGTGAACACAGGTGTGCTGATGTCTCTGCAATACTGATTCTGTTCCCTCTGGATATATAACCAGAAGTGGGATTCCTGGGTCCTATGGTAGCTGCAGTTTAACTTATTGAGATCTACATTGTTTTGTGTAATGGATGAATTACAAGGTGCTATTATCTCAAAAATCATGCTTAGAGTCAGAAAAGAGAAAGTGCATACAGGTCCAGGTAAAGGTCAAGGAGAGCCTGCAGACTCTCTGGGTAGGAAACAGAGAAGAGCCTGTGTCTCCCTATTATAATCCCCAGCACTGAGGTGACCCTGGGAGGACGGCCCAAAAGTCAGGTTTCAAAATGGGGGCTTGGAGCCAGGCCTGGTGATGCACACCTGCAATCCCAGCACTCAGGAGGCTGAGGCAGGAGTATGGAGCAAACCTGGGCTACACAGTTGTTACATCAAGCACTACAAAGCCAAACCCTGTTTCAAAAAACAAAGCCAAAAAAAACATGGGATTTGGTTTCGTCCCAGCAAAAGAGCAGAGCTAACACTGGATATTATGTGGAGATTTGACTTTAGCAGTTTTAAACCGTTTTTCTTGTTTTAATGGGTCATTTCATGGAAATAGCCACAAATCATTTCTTGTTTTATAACAAAGTTACTTATTAAATAAAGACGGATTGGCAAAGCGAATTATGGTAGTAAAATCCTCAAATTGCTTTCCACAACATCAATCCAGGGAGGCGCATTCCTGCCTTCATAGGTAATGGCCCAAATTTAAAGTCACATAATCAACAGCCCGGATTGGTTTAACACGCGCTGCCCGAGAATTACGCTAACCACTGCGGCAGACGCCAAATGCCCCTCGCCTGGGGGGCGGACAGGAGCGTGAGCGCTAGCGTGAGCTCAAGGGGTGCGTGGCGCGAGCTCCGTGACCGACGAGCTCCCAAAAGTCACTTGTGCCTGAGGTATCTGAAGGGGGGAGCCGGGCACGGCCTTGAAGCGCAGAGAGAAGGGGCTCAAGTAAGGCGAACCTGCGCACAAGGCCAAGTCAGACGAGGGCGGTCAGCGTGGTAGAAAGGCAAGCTTAAGCCATGGCCCTTCGCTGTGTGGCCTTGTGCAAGCTGCTTGGCCTTTCTGGGCCTCTAGCTTTTCACTGTACACGTGAGCTGCTAGAGGAACCTGGTTCGCAGAACTACTGTGCAGAGTGGAGGAGACGCGCAAGGGAGGCACGTAGCAGCCTCACGCGTGGAGCCGGGGCAGCCGTCAGTCGATGTCACCTAGTGTCCTACTCGCGTGCGCGCACACAGCCCAGGGGACGCGCTCTCTGCTGGCAGCGGATCGGCGACAGAGGGCCTTGTTTCACAGCAGCGACTCGTGGGCAGGGAGAGGAAGCAGGTCACACAGCTCCGCTGGGCCCGTCGTGACAATGAATGTCAGGGGGTGACGCAGGAAAAGAGCTCGCGTCGACACCAGCAGACTCTTCCGGGCGCCGGGGCCACCTCACCGGGGCGACTCCTGGTCTACCTGCCCTCACCCGCATCTTAACCCACTCCACCCTGGAAGGCCAAGGGCTCCCTGGAAGCGCCCCTGTGGGGAACACTTAGGGATGGAGCCCCAGGCGGCCGAGAGGGGCGGCCCGCGGGTGGCAGCGAGGGAGATGGGACGCCAACCTCCCCCAGAGCCCGGGAACCTGAGCGGCCCTCGGGCCCACTCAGCAGCTTCTCTCCCCGGCGCCACGGCAGGGCGAGACACCTCTGCACCCGGGGACAGTCCCGCCGGAGGGAGGCATCTGGAGCCCACGCTGCTTCGAGGACTGGGGCCAAGCAAGCCCCTGGCGCTGCCGCTCAGCCCAGGCTCAGGTGCCGAGATCACAGCGACAAAGATGGCGCAGGAGAAACGGAGAGAGACAGGAGCTCAGGACAGCACGGGGTCGGGGACTTGGGGGTCCCCCGAGGAGCGTGGCCGAGCACCCCGTGCCCTCCTCTGTCCACAGAGATGGAATACGGACCCGGCTCATAAGGACGTGGCCACATCCAGCAGCAAAGGCCGACGCGAGCTATGGCTTTGGTTTCTTGGGAAGGGAATTTCTTTTCCCGCAGTGACAGCAACAGAAACACTGAAAGGAGCGAAACAACTCTTGGAGACCGCCTCGGACAGACAGCATGACGCGGAAAGGTGGCCGGATGGACGCGTCACTGCTAAACCGCATCGGTCTTGCGGGTGTCAGCTCGTACTGCATGAGGCGGCCCCTCCCCAGCGCAGGGCCCCGGGTCTGAGCAGAATGTCCGGAGAAAAGCCAGAGGCTGAGCCAGGCGTCTCCCCAGCGGGGCTCTAAGGACCCGAGACTTGCAGTGCCTCGGGCGCCACGGTGCCCTCATCAACAGACAAAGCCAGCGGGATCTGGGGACAGCACCTACCCAGTGCCTCCCGAGCCGCACTTGGCATTGCTGCCAGCCGAGAAGCGGGCCAAGGGCGCTGTGTCAACAAAGGGGAGGCCCGCAGCAGGGGAGGGCGGCCTCTCGGTCCTCGCCAGGGCAGCGCCAGCCTCCACCATGAGCTCCGAGCGGACTCATCGAGCTGGGTGCCGGCAGCAGCCAGGCGCACAGAGGAAACGATCACCAGCTGGGCATCTCACCTACGGGCCCGTTACGGGGCGAGGAGTAGAGACTCGGGCTAGCAAAGCCCTTCGGCGGGTCTCACAGAAAGGCTCGATCCAGCCAAGGAGGCGCCGCTAACTACATATAAGGCTATCCCAATGCTGGGGCAAGAGTGCTGGCAAGGCCCGAAGAACCACCAGGCAGTGCCAGCGAGGCCTGTGGCACAGAAGGCCCATCTCTGGGCTCAGTCCCACTCCAGTGTTTCTGCAGATGGGCTCGGTGCTCAGCCTGATGGCTCAATGTCACGGCATAACGGGGGCTGCCCTCCTTCCCGCCCTGGGCCGTGGAGAGTTCTGGGGTGAAGCCAGCATCGACCTCAGCGGAAGAAAGGCCAAGGGGACCTGGCAATGCAGGGGCTAAAGAAGGTGGCCTCAGATGTGTTCTGCATCACGGAGAATACACCCACCATGGGCTGGTGCTTCTCTTGAACTTAATATTGTGTTCTTTTCAGTAACCTTCAAAAGGCCAGTATTCTTGGAGGCTGAGACAAGAAGATCACAAAGTCAAGTCCAGGCAATTTCGTGACTTAGTGAGACCTTGTCTCAAAATGCTTAAAAAAAAAAAAAAAAAAAAAAGGTTGGGAAGGTTCTGGGCTCAATCCCAGAACCATCAGTAAATTCTTTTAAAAGCTATATTCTATCGGGAGGCAGAGACAGGAGGATTGCTGAGTTCGCGGCGGCTTGCCTGGGCACCATAGTGAGCTCAGGGCCAGCCTGAACTACAAAGCGAGACCCTGTCTCAAAAAGCAAAAAAAAATTAAAAAAAAATTAAAAAAGCTATATTCTAGGTCTAGGTAGGAACTATTCAAGTTTCTACTGCATTCGTGTGAATCAATTGAACAAATCATGTGTCTTTGTGAGGGAGACAAGGAAACAAGGAAAGGCCAAGACGCGTTACAGTGCCTCGCCCCGAGCCGACCCATTTTGGCTGCGGATCAGCTGGACCAGGTAACTGCCCGCCCCACTCACTTCGGGCAGCAGGAACGGACAGGTGACACACCTGGGCCCCGGTAACACGGCCTGGCTCCAGCAGAATGGGAAACGGGCCGTGAGGGCAGGGGAGAGCACCCAGAAAAGAAAGAGTCCAGGCCAGCCAGGCCTCCGGAAAGGCCAGCTAAGGTGAGGCCTAACGCGGGTCTGTGTCTCCTCCCCTATTACAGTTGCCAGATCAAATTCCCCACGCAACTGACGATGTTCCTGGCCAGTGAACAAAAGTGCAGTAGTTCTGAACTCTGCGCTACTATAAATAGGCACAGTTTAGCTTTACTCCTGGGTTCTCCGAGACTCAAGGCAGCAACAAGGGCTTGCAAAGGAGCCGTGACTTGAGCAACCAGTCCTCTTCAGCCCTCCAAGCGCAGCTCCTCTCTCAAAGCAAGGAAACCCAGCCTCCCTGAACGAGGGACCTACAGACTGACAGCGACTTCCTGTTAGCTGTTCCCCTCAAACTGAAGTAGAAGAGCCGAACCCACCAGAATACCGTGGACACCAGGTTTGCACCAACTCACAGCTCTGGGTGTACAGCCTTTGCCGAGAAGGGACGACCCTCAGGATTAGGCTTTAACAGACTTGGTGGTCACCAGAAAAAAACTCCACTCAAACTTGCAGGGTCCCTGGGGTGAAACGGCCATGCTCAGAGGCGCCCCCTGCTGGTAAGGAAAGGGGTCACTAAGCACCTCACTACAGGAGGCCTCATGAGGACACGGGAAATGGAAGGAAATAATCCTTCTTGCTGAACAAAAGTCCAAGCAAATTGTAGCATGAACGGGGCTACTCGCAGCTACAGGATGCTTCGGTGCTTCAAGTTGCAGTGTTTTTCATAAGGAACTTGAGAGCCTCTGGGAGACATAATCATGTCTGAGATGAAAGCACCTTCAATCCATAAAGCTCCACAAAAATATCAAGTACTACTTTTAAAGTGTTTGAGAGTCTTTTGAAAACATATACAGTAGTAGAAAAGCTGAGTCCACTTCTTCAGCCTTCATCCAGGCCAGTCTCGGGAGTGCCAGGCCCTCGGCGCCTACGTGCTCGCTCAGCAAAGATTCATTAAGCACTGACCGTGCAGGAGATGCTGAAGTCAGAAAAACAAACAAGATCCCTCTCTCCACCTCAGAGGCAGGAGGCCCAGAGACCAACGCTGCCTGGTCTTACCTCCCTTCAACTCCTAATGTGCAGATCCCATCAGGTGAACCCTCAGGTTGGGTCCACACACTGCCATGAAGCCAGGAAACTCAGCCCTCCCATTCCCACCCCATCTTCACGCCCCTTTCAAACCCTTTTATGTCAAAAGCGGAGGCTCCTCATGCACAAAGCCTGATGCTCAGCAGAAGCAAACGTTTTGCAACCACCTTTGGAAAAATACATAGGAAATGCCAAACTGGCCTGACGCTCAGCAGAAGCAAACGTTTTGCAACCAGCTTTGGAAAAATACATAGGAAATGCCAAACTGGCAGACCAGAGGTCACCTCTACCATCCTGTCACCCAGGGAAGATTCACAACAAGTTAGGGATAGGCCCTGAGGTCAGAAAGATTGGGTCTGAATCCTGGTTGAGTCTCTAAGCTGATTACTGGGCCACTCTGAGGCTCAGTTTTCCACCTTGTAGAACTCCACTAATAATACCTACCCCATTAGTGATACTCATGTAATTACATGTGATAGCATTGGTAAATAATTTAGGCATCTTGGCACTTGTAAGAATTCTACAAATGGTAGCCATTATTATTTATAATCATGAGAGTCGTTACTACTGACATGCGTACAGCGCATAGCCCATTTCCTCCCACGCCCCCTCTCCAGTGCCTCCATGGACATACACTGAAAGCACAATTTCCCTTCACTCTAGAGCAAGTTGTTTCCAATGTGATTTATAATCCCTAATTCGTCTAGCCTTGTGGTAAAATAGCTTTCAGTCCTGAAGGTTCTGCTATATTTTTCCTTACTTTAACACTCACCTGATGGACAAAATAAAAAAAATAAATCACAAGCTAAAGCAGTATTTCACTTACCAAAAAATTCACTGGGTTTCCTATCTCCCACCGCACTCATACACAGTATCTTGATATACTTCTTTGCCAGCTACAGTTTTCTCCTCACACCATCACCTCACTTGCCTGGTTCTCTCGCCTCCACCTCCACTCTACCAACTGCCTCGTACGGCTCCATCACTGAACACACGTCTGCAGCTGGCACAGGACTCTCCGAAGACGACACATATGACCGGAGAGAGGCAAAGAATTCTCTGCCCAGAGAATCAGCCTCAGCTCTAGGTTTCTGGGAGGTCGCCTCTAAGACACTGGAAGATAATGACTCATAAAACATCTTTGCATGGGGACGCTGCGCACCCAGCACAGTATGCACGACGGCTTAGAGCTGGGGCACGGGTCATGCCACATTATCTCAGGCTCTGAACTGGCTGGAGATGGAGCCAGTCCTGCGTACACACCAGAGCCTCCCCCAAACCCAGACACCGTGGCTCACAGTGGCCACACTCTGTGCACAGTGTCACCCACTGGTGCCAGGAGTGTGTGGCTCCCCCCGTCTCCTGGAAAACGGAAGTCAGGACAGTCCATATTTGGAAGGCCTGGACTCTGCCCTATGCAGCCTTCCACTGGCTGAGTCCATCTGGGCTCTTCACTGTAAGGACTGTCCCCTGCGCTTCAGCGCGTGGGTAATCGGAGCGGTCACGGGGAACCTGGACCTTGTAACTGACACCCGAAGAGAAGAGAGTCCCTCGGGCTGATCCTCGGACACTGCAGAAGACACTGGGGCAGTGGCGGCAGGAGGGCAGCCGGGGCCAGTGAGTACCAGGGCAGCCTCTGGGAAACTAGACAAGCACGTTCTCGGGCCATCCCATCGCCACGTGGCCAAGTCCCACGGCCCAGAAGTGTTCGCCCTGCATCCCTGTTTAAGTCTGTGGCCTCGGGATGAGCAGCAGCCCTGAGCTAACGCGCACGGTAGACACACCTTCCTCTGGGGTGTCCCTCCCTGTTCTCCAGCCTCCGCAAGGAGCAGCAGGTCCTGCCTCGCTGCCTCGGGGTCACTCGGGCCGTTTAAGTCCACCGCAGTCAGGGCAGGTGGTGGGCAGAAGGGGTATCATGTGAAAGACTGTACCGAGAGACTGCCACTTGTGACCGCACACCCCACTGTCTGGAAAACAGCCACAATCCTCCACCAAGAGAGGAAACTGTAGAGACAGGAAGGGAGAGGGGGCCGGGGGAGCTCTCTGGGGAAGCCAGAGGCCGTCTCCGCCAGCGCTCCGAAACTCCTCCCTCGAGGACCCCTTCCCTCAGGCTCGCTGGGGCCTCTCCTTAGTGGTGCAACTTGGGAAAGGGCTTGTCCGATCCGCAGCGGCTTAGTGTTCAGATAACTGGAAAGCAAAGAGGTACATGCTCAAGTCAAGACTCGCGGGGAAAATAAAGGAAGAAGAAATGTCAGCATTTGGGCACCACTGGAAATGGGGAAATCTCAAAAATAGCAAGAAGGGAAGAAAATGTATTTTGGCGATAATAGGACTGGAGTGAGCTGAGCCTGGCTGAACGTTATATTGGATCTGAACTAGCTACAGTACCTTCCTTTGTTAGCACTGAATCCCAGCCAACTGCCCCAAGAATGCCAAGTAAAATTGAGAGCACGTACTGGACCCCGTATGTTTAAAATGAAGCGGTTTCGGGGCTGTATCAGCCACTTAAGCCTAATATTTGGATTTCCTTTAAATTGCATTGTTGTCAATGGCTGTTCGGGCTGAGTTGCTTAGACAGTAAATTCTGGTTCTAGCTGCCATTTCGCATTATGCTAATGTATGTGAGAAGCTGTCTCCCTGGATACCACAGCAAATTGCTAGCTGAATCAGAAATGCTGTCAACTTTTTTTTCCCCCTAGTTTTCCATTTTTGCTTTGCCATTGTATGTAGTCAAGAGAAACCAGGAAAAGCAGGTAAGGATGGATATATATATTTATATATATATATATATATATTACATACATACATACATACACATATACATACACATTTTTTATCTTCAAGCTTCCACTGGATTGGTTTTGCCTCTGTAGGAAAAAGCTGTAGCTTCCTCCCTTGTATCTAAAGCAACCACAAGCATGCTTCCATTTTATTTAAAGTCCTTTCTTTCCCCCAAATATCTATCAGCTTCAGGGAATCAGTCTTGAAAGCCAGTAGAGGGAGAAAGACAGCACCAAACCCCAATTTTCTATAGATTCTACTCAAAATCAGAGCCTGAGCAAGGAGACAGCGGCTGAGCCCAGAGACAAATATGGAAATCAAACGGGCCCCTACGTAAGGGGACTTCTTCAAAGACGGTCCAGGCCTTCTGGTGTGGACCAAGGGGTGCTGGCCCGGGACGTGCTTCTGGTTTGGGCTCTGGTCTCCTTGGAAGACCCCTTCTGCTGAGAACAGTTCCTTTGTGAAGTAGAGGAGGAAACTGGGTGAGCACAGAGGCTCCTTGGGGCTCTAACATCCTATGTCTCTGGGGCAGTTTTGGCTTCAGCTGCTTGCAGGATGAACGATAACAGTATCTTCCTGTGGGGGGACTGGAGGCTGAACCCGAGAGCCTGGTCAGTAGCCTTCCAGGTCTCAGAGCCAAGATTCTGTGACACCACGGTGTAAACTGGGTCGTTTCCTCTGTGGTCAGACAGCAGAAGCAAGTGACGCGTGCAGAGGTCAAAGACCAAGCCCACGCTCCCGGTCCCCCTGACCTTCCCCTTGGGGTCACACGCTGAACTACACTCCACTTTGCCACAACATGGCCGCGACCTGTTTGCCAGAGTTGCGGTGAGGCCTAGCGGCATCTTGCAGGGAGCCTGGAGCAGGGCAGGAGCTCAGGACCGAGGGCTGTGGAGACGGTCGCCATATCACGTCCCTTCACAGCTCTCAAACACTCGCTGGGCTTAGGCTTCTGGTCCCGATGGTGTCAGCTGTGGGGCCTGCTGTGACGAGCAATCTCATCGACAACCACCGTTTCTCTGCCTAATCTGTCCTATTTCCAGCCACTCAACAGTCTCACCCATGCCCCAGTGGCCACATTTTCTGCAAAGAGAGGTTCTAATTCCTGTCCCTACCTCACCCTAACCCTCATCTAGAGTTACGGCAATTCAAGAGCTGAACATTCAAATGATTTGAGGAGACAAGCAAGAAATCTACACTAGGACTAAAGGCTCACCTCGAGTTACCATTCAAATTATTGCAAAATGATCTTTTTAAATTTAATAAAAGCTAAAACCTTCTTACCATAAAATCCATGTGATCTTTTAATAACTGTTTTAAGCCTCATCTTTACAGCATTTCTATAATTTTCCAATGGAAATGCTCCTGAGAATGAAGTTCTACCTGTATGGTTATTCCCAAAGTGGCATCATTAAGCATAAAATTTATCTGAAGTCTTACAGTTTTATCTTTCAAATTAAGTAATTTGTATAAATTGTGTGCTCCACTCTGTTTAATTTAACAATACGAGAACTCTGGGGCACTGATCAAAGACATAAGGCAAACATTTATTCAAGAACCGCGGGAGAGAGCCAGGTGTTAGCCCGGGGGGTCCCATCCCCATCTCTAGCTCCAGCGACCCAGTAGTTTCACTTCAAGTGAGACAAGACATGCAAACTATAGCTTTGCTGAAAGTAGACAATCTGATTCAAAGCAGGGCACAAAACACATGCACGCTCATATATAAACAATGCTCTGGGCACTGGCCTGACAGTAGTAATCTTCGTGGCAAATAAATGAGGAACAGCAGTGTCAAAGGCAGCCTTATCCCAGTTGAGCAAGGAGGTAAATGGCAAACAAGACAGAAATATAACAAAGAGAACCAGAGAATAAACAGTGGACCTTACTGTGGTCCTTAATAACCCTGGGGGACTGAAAGCCTGTTTTATAAGAAGTAATAAAAATCCCCAGACTGAATGGAAATGATTTGTACACACTCAGGAAGATAAGAGCAAGTGCTGGCTATCTCCACAGACCTCGCCAGTATGAGACCTTGTGCATGCAGAGAAGACACAGGAAGGCCTAGGAGAAAGTTAACACTGGAGAGACTTGCAGAGAGGCTGAATTTTGAATGAACACAGCAAGTCACAGGTTCCCAGAGAGAGATGGAAGCAACGTGAGGAGCACAAGAGCTGACCAGTTCCTGGTTGACCAGTTAGCCAGCCCAACCCAGAGCCAACACTTGGGGGAGGGACTTAAAAATAAGGAGAGAGAGCTTAGGAGCTGAGGGGCTGAAAGGGGAAGTTGAGAAGAGTTTTGAATCACAGCGAAAATAGCCAGAAAACTCTGTTTGGGATCTTAAAGCCTCAATCATCACCCAGTTGTCACGCAGAAGCAAATTACAGAGTACCAACATATTCAAGGACTACACTCCTGGAAGACATGCTATACCTTGTATCCAAGAAACATAAGATCCTACAGGGTTTTATTCGACAGCTTGGAAATACAGTTCTCTCCATGAAGAGCTATTTGGAGGACAGGACAGACAACCTCAAGGCAAAACCAGGGGAAAACAAAATGGGGACTTACTTCCTCTGACTTACTTCCCCCCACATTAACTACAGGCCAGAACTACCTGGGTCCTGAATTTCCACCTGACCCAGACTTTCACTCCTTCTGAAATATTAACTACTCCATCCTGCCCCAAGTGCCTTCTTGCTGTGGGGTCAGCACCATCGCTGCCCTGGTTTCCCCTGCTACTTTACTGGACACTCCTCTGTCGTCTCTGTCGTCAGGGCACCGTGCGTCCCAGTCACCAGATCACTTCCATTTGTGCCCTCCCGCGGCTCCTCGTGGCCTCCCCCAGTACCACAGCTGTCGGTGCCTCTCTACACTGTTGACTCCAGGTCACCAGACACATAGACTATACCCCCCCCCAACATGCACGTCAACTAGCCATTCCTCAGTACTGCACGTCTCAGAAACACTCCTTTCGCCACACTCTACGTCTCCTGAGTGACATCTTGAAAATATGTCCCAAATCCAACTGCATCTAGTACCTCCAACCACTACCTGGCCCAAAACGCAGTCTCTCGCTGGGCTAAGCACAACATCATCCCAACAGGTCCCCTGGCCTCATCCTTCTCCTCTCAGACAGTTCTCTTGGCGGCCAGCGTGGGACTTCAAGTAGAGGCTTTAAGATGTCACACAAAACACTCTAGCACCTTCCCGTCACATTGAGAAGGCACCCAGAGACTGGCACGGTGTAACCTTACGTCAACTTGACCCTGGCTACCTCTCCAAATCTACCCCCGACCACTGCCCTTCCGCCACGCCAACCTTCCTGGCGCCCACATCTCACATACCCTCGGCTTTGCACTTGCTCTTGGCTCTACCTGGAAGGCTCTTCCCTCAAATACCCAACTGGCTTCCGCCTGTATTCAGCTGGCTTTCTCCTCACCTCATCTGGAAAGCTATTCTGACCTAATACACTGTCCAGTTACTTTTCATCAGAGCCCTAATCTCCAACTTGATTTGTTTATGGTCTTCTATTTCCACTGCATGAGAGCTAAGCTTGTCTATTTTTTCCTCACCAAATACCCAGCATTCAACAGTCCCTACCCCAGGCAAGGGTTATTAGTTACTGAATGAATACAAGAGGGGATGAACAGATGGACAAATGGCTGAATGGCTGGCTCACCTCAACGCTGGTATAGACCCCAGCTCCCCTGACCCCTGATGTGTCCCGACCTTTTGCTCTAAAGGTCCCCAGATGCAACCCTGAGAACTCATGCTGGTACACAGTGAAGTTTATTTTCACCCAAGAAAAATAAAATTAAAAATAAGAACAGGGTGATTTTCATTGAGCTAAATTTTTATAACTGAACTTATTCTGAGATTGCTCTCACACTAGTAGACGTTAAAAACAAACAAAAATTTTTTAAAAGGCAGAGCCTGACACACACCTGAAAACTGAGTGGAAAATAAGTCTTTGCTTAGCAAATCCCTTCTCCTTTCTGACCTCCCAGTTACCTCTCTTCTCTCAGTTTGCTCTCAGGAGACAACGCACCTCACACAACCAAGTGCTCTCACTCCTCCTGACAATCAGGAACCTGAGACACTTAAACTTTTCATATTTCATAGAGAGAAAGACTTCCTCCCGATTCATAGCTTTTCTAAGTCTACACTGCGATTTATCAGCTACTGTTAAGATTGGGTCACCTTTACTTGGCACCTGAAATCTAAGGACTGTGCCAACTACAGGTCACTACAAATACCGACCTTTTGAATTCTGCCCGCAGTGGGGAGCTTGAGGCAAGCTAAGGGCACCGAGCTGCCTCTCCTGGAGGCTGGAGGTAGCATCCGTGGGCAGCAGGGGGCATCGCAGAGAGACAGCTGCCCAGGGCCCGGCAGCCTCGTGACACGGCCTGCTGGGATTCATCTGCAGACCATCATTCCCCACCCAGCGGCCTCAGTGCTTTGCTGCGATCGCCCTATCCTCAGATGCCAATCGAGCCGGAGGGAAATGGTTATTTCTGTCTTGAGAAACAAAGCAGACTCAAATAAATGTCCTTCTTTCCACCAGGAGTGCTCTTTACGGTTTTGCTGGCGGAGTCCAGGTGAGCCCACTTTCAACATCACTTTGAAAAGCAAAAAATCTAAACTCACAAACAAACACAAAGCCAGAAGGGCGAACAGAGTAAGGGAACAGGCAGACGATCTCCTTTACCCAGAGATACACAGCTCTGCTCCGCTCCGGGCACAAATGCAGCTCTCATCTAGGAGGAGACGCTTTGTTCTCTTTGGGGCAGGATTAAGGTCCAGTGTTAGGAGCTGCTACTCACTGAGAAGCTTCCCGGAGCGAAGCCAGAGTGTGCATCTGAAATGCAAATAGAACTAACAAATGTGTCTCCTAAGCAGCATTTCAGAGCACAGCTATTCTGTAAACCAAGGCCCTGGCTTCAAGGAATTAAAAAGAGCATGAGCAAGGTGCATGCGGAAGCTTGGCTCTACAGATCTGGAGCCTGGGTGGACGGAAGAGCCTGGAAAGCACCCCAGGGGCTTAACTGGAGAGAGTCACGGAGCTGGGCAGCAGTAAAGGAGCCAGGAAGGGACATGAAGCACCCCAGGGTGGGCAACCAGGGGCAGCTGTGCCTGCCCCGGGCCTGGGGGCCAGCAGAAGGGGCTGGTAGGAGCTGAGGACACCCAGCGCTGGGGAGGAAGGTGTAAGCAGGAGCTCCGCAGGCAGCACTGGAGGGCAGGGGTGGGCCCAGAGATGGCCCGCTCAGACGAGTACAGCCCAGAGGAAGGCAGACGTGGAGGGAACCCAGGCACTGTGGTCCACGCAGGTCGCCTCGCAGGCAAGGACGGTGCCACGGTACACACACCAAACCCCACAAAGAGGCTGGACTGAGGCTCAGGACACTGGGCTCTAGCTTAGCCACCGCTGGCTTTGTGACTTGACCCAACCCTCGGAAGACAAACTGCAGGTGGGTCTCTCTGTTTTTTGCTTCAGTACCGGGACTCGAACTCGGGACCTTGCACTTGCTAACTCCCCGTCCCTGATCTCTGTTTTAACATCTTGCAACTCAGTTTGCTCTGGGAGTGAAGAGCCTCCAGGAGCTAGACCTATCCAGGGGACACGGAGAATGAGCAATAACCCTTTAAGGCCCACAGTTATCCCAAGGGCTTAAAGGAGAGTCCTTAAATCTGTAACACAGGCTGTTTATTAATGCCAAAATCCAGGTGGACCCCAAATCCGTGGGCACCGAAATACTGGCCACGGGTGTCCTTTCCTCTGTATCTCAATGGCTCACTCGCTGGAACCGCTTCACACCTCGGCCTGTTTCCCTTGTGGCTATGGGGGAGCGTGGGATTTCATCCGGTGGCCTTGTTTCTTCTGGGAATTATAAATCCGGGTTCCATCAGAACCCGAGGCAGCTCGGACTCCAGAACCCCGACGGCCACCTGTGCATGAGAGGGAGCTCAGAGACCCGTCACCCCAGGGAGGCACTGTGTCCGGTCCCAGCCTCCGGACAGGACAGCCTCCCTCCGCAGGCTCCCCAGCCGTGGACCGGTGCCCGCCCCTCCCAGCTGGTGGAGGAGGACCCTGTGGTCACGAGGCTCAGCCTCCGTGTGCACACAACAAAGATCTCACCGGGCCTGGTGGCGCACGCCTGTGATCTAAGCACTCTAGGAGGCTGAGGCAGAGGGATCACAAGTTCAAGTCCAGCCTGGGCAGTTTAACAACTTAGCAAGATCTCATTTCAAAATGTAAAATAAAAACAAAAATAGTGAAGGGGAGGATGTAGTTCAGTGGGTTCAGTCCCCACTATCCCCCCATGCACACACAGATCCTCTACCCTTTCCTTGTATCATTAATAACTCCTAATGACTCCATTTCCACAGCTTTACAAACTTGTCCTCATATCTCAAAGCAGTGTTGAAATGGATACTAACAAGTAGAATTCTGTATTTTTTTTTTTGAGACAGGGTCTCACTTTGTAGTTCGGGCTGGCTCTGAGCTCACTATGTGGCCTAGGCGAGCTTCAAACTCAGCAATCCACCTGTCTCTGCCTCCCGAGTGCTGGGATTACAGGCCTGAGCCACCACGCCCGGCACTGTGGTATGTGGTATTGATTGTTGGTGGGCGTGAGTCTCCACGCCCAGCATTGTATGTGGTTACTGGGGATCGAACTCAGGACCTTGCGCTTGCAAGGCAAGTGCTGAAACCACTGAGCTAATCCTCCAGCCCAGAATTCTGTATTTTTAAACCTGAAGCAAATAGCATCCTGAAGAAAGTCATTTCTCTTAAGGGGGGGGGGGGACTAAGAGGAACATGAATCTGAATAAAGTTCCAGAGATTCGGCTGCCCTTGCACCCTAAGAACCGAGGCGCTCTTCCTCCTGCGATGGTAGGGAGCAAATGAGACCCTCCGAGCCAGGGGAAATCAGCCCAAGAGAAAAAGTCATTTGAAAACCAAGGCTCCTAACAAGTTAAAGAAACGGCAGTGTGTTAACCTTGGCCAGGCAACCACGCGTTAGGACACCACCAGTTCAGCACAATGCGGGGAGATAAAGTACACCTAGAGTAATAAAAGCTCCAATTTTGCTTTATAAGTTTACCTCGGAGTTATTAATGTCATTATTTTACTTAATAATTATGGTTTAATGCGTTAATAACTTTTACTTACGCAGTCAGCTTCCAGGCTCAAGTAGGTACCTGGGAGCTCTATATCACGCACCTAGTAGGTCCTGGCAGTCTGAGTTAATTGTAGCGTTTCCAGCTTCAGAGTTTCCGAGGCCACAAGGGACCCGGCGTCTCTCAGCACCTGGCGTTTCTCCCGCCCGGCAGCACCCGCGGCTCCCCCTGGCGTCCTCTCCGCGCACAGCCGCCCACAGCGCTGCCCAGCTCCCTCCGGCATTTTTACGTTTCCGGACTGGGATCAGACCCAGGGCCTTCTCTCCGAGCAACCTCTCCAGCTCATTTTTTATTTTAAGTTCTCCAGACGAGGCTCAAATTTAGGATCCTCCTGGCTCGGTCTCCCAGCTATCAGATTCCTGCAGGTGTTGTTTGATGGTGTAAAGAAACTTCTGGCTAAAGGACTGCGCCCTCCTCAGGGCTGAGGCACCCAAGCGCTCGGACGGTGAGCCTCGGGAGGTGAAGGCCTCTCTCACTCGTCATGGAGTCCTCGGGACTGAGCCGTGGAGCCCAGAGGAGACGCTTCAGGAGGGTCTGAGAGGCTCGGCTGAGCCTGGGGGGAAGTGGACCAGCGGGGCCTTCAGAGAAGCACAAAGCCGAATGCAAAGCGAAGGTGTAGCGAGGGAGCCTTCCTTCCCCACAGCCAGGGTGCCGAGAAGGCCCTCCCGTTAGACGTGGGAAGCAGCACAGAGGACGCTCTGGAAAGAGGGGGAGCGGGGGAGGGGAGGGGTAAGGGGGGATACAGGAGAGTGGAAGGGGAGGAGGAGCGTGAGCGTAGTGAGGACGCAGACGCGTGATCCTGTGGGACAAGGAAAAGGCCGGAGGGAACGGTGCCACCCACTTGGCAGGAATTATTCAGAGGTGACAGTGAAGGGAAACTAATCGGTTCAGCTTGTCAGGGCCGGGGCTGAGAGAGAAGCTCCATGCGGCCCGGGACTGCGGTAAATGTCAAGATGCCCCGGGGAGACCAGACGGAGGCCAGCTCCCAGTGCCTCCGACGCCGCGTCCCTCCTCGCTCTTCCTTTCCAGCTCCCGGAAGCAAGCGGCCTTCGACTCCCTGAGCAATGCGTCTCCTCCTGGCCCCGTCCCGGGCACAGGGGAAGACAGCAGCGGTCCCTCAGCTAGGCCCCAGGCTGCTCGCCCTCGAGGGCCGCGTGGCTTTGGAGAGGGCCTTCTCCTCTCTGTGCTTCTCCGTTCTCATCTGTAAATCGGGCTGCTGAGTGGTGCCTACTCAGTTGTACGAAGAGTCCATAAATGCACCACGGCTGCTGTAAAAGGGACCTGGAAGCTCTGTCCATGAGCCTCCCCCACATTCAGTGGCCACAGCTATTAAGTTAGCTGCACTGAGCTACTAGTTAATAGCAACCATCCTGCAGGGAGTTGGAAAGGACTGGAAGCAATGAATAAATTCAACATAAAATGCCAGACCTACAGCAGTTGTCTGACAAATAGTAGCCCTTATTACCATTGTTAACACCTGGGAAGTATGCTGAGCCTGGAAGTCCTTTCTTTTGACGAGTTTCATTTCTTCGAAAAGAATCTACAGGCTTGGTTCCTGCTATAGTTTGAAAATGGGTGTGTTCCCACCCAAATCCGAGCTGAGGCTTGGCTTCCAGTGCGGTAAGGCTGGGAGGTGGGGCGTTAGCATCATGGGGTGAGGCCCCAGAAACGGAGGCAGACCCCTCCCCTAGGGTGAGCGCTCCCTCTCCCAGAACTAGTTCGGCTGCTGCAAGAGCAGGCCGCTCTGACTGAGGCTGCCCCGTATCTGTTTTCCTCTTCTACACACGCTCACTTCCGCTCCCGCCTCCCACCGTGAACCGGCCTAAGTACAAGGCCGCCGCCAGGGGTCAGGAAGACGCGTACCACGTCCTGGACTTCCAGAACCGCAAGCCAAGATAAATCTCTTTTCTTTGTAAATTGCCCACACAGATATTCTGTGATAGCAACAGAAAAAGAACTAAGATGGTTCTGCGCATTTGAAATCTGTGCCCTCCGAGTAAGGAACACCTGTGTCAAATTCATAACCTCCACCAGAGCCTGCCTCTCAGTGACCATCACGATGTGAAATGAAGAGGAGTCTCGGATTTAGCATAGCCACTTGGAATTTCTTTTCTAACTTCTGCCATTCTGAACTGTATCTCCAGGGAAATAACGTATCGACAGTGGTTGGAATGGAAGAGGATCAACTTTCCAGTGAGATCAGAGGCAGGACTCCAGTCGCGAGTTCCTGGCATGTTTTAAACAATGCCAGCCTCGGTCAGGCACAACAGAGAGGGGTGGTCTTCTCACTGCTGCCCCAGTGAGTCCAGTGCTAAGACTTCAGTGTCAGCTTCTGGCCACCACCAGTCCAGAAGCGGGCATTGCCCCCACCCGCCGGGCTTGCCCTCCGTTCTTGTGAGGAACCGCGGATGCCCAACAGCCCTACACTGTGGACAGCTTGGGACTATCAGCAGAAGCTATACGGCCACAACAGAGATTCTAGTTCTGTACCACCTTGAAATATCTGTGATTTAAGAAACAGCTTCAGGGGCCAGAGATTTACCTCAGTGGTTCTGGCGCCTTCCCAGCAAGGTTCAATCCCCGGTAACCACACACAATACCGGGCATGGTGACTCATACCCACCAGCAATCAGTAGCACACACCACAGTGCTGGGCGTGGTGGCTCACGCCTGTCATTCCAGCACTCGGGAGGCCAAGGCAGGAGGATTGCTCTAAGTTTGAGGCTCGCTTGTACTACACAGTGAGTTCAGGGCCAGCCTGAACTACAAAACGACACCCTGTCCCCCACACACACAAAAAAAAAAGAAAACAATTTCAGAGTACTACAGAAATGGACTCCAAAGGCTCGGAAGGGGGCAGCTGGCACATCTCAGTAGAGGACCGAGTCAGGACATGTGACATGTCTTTGGGCTGCCACATGGAGACTCCCGAGAATCCTGATACCCCCTGATTAAAGTTGCCAGATTTGGAAGGATGGGGGGGGGGGCAAAATCCAGGAAACTTGAATTGCAGATAAACAATCCATTATCTCTTAGCACAAGTTCGAAGAATATTCACTTTTTTAAAATCTGCAATTCAGAGTTCACCTGGCATTCTACATGGTCTGACAATCACACCTCTGCTGCGCCCCGTAGTAACTGATCCCAGGTCCTAGAGAAGCCGCTGGAGGTACTCGCCCACTCACTCACCCACCACTTTTGCCACTAGAGATATATAAACAAATGAGACATTTCCAGCCTCATTTCCTCTGGCAAAAAAAGAAAAATTTCCAGGCAACAGGGGGGAAACTGTAGATGCTGCCCTGGAGGGAGAGGAATCCACACATCTTGAACAGAACACGTGAGCTTAATCTAATTTCAGGGTCCCTCATGGGACTAAAGACGCACTGTGCTGGGATGTGACTGTGTCTTCCAAAGTTCAAATCCCCAAAGCCACAGTACCAAGAGGTGGGCGCGCCAGAGGCGATCGGGCCTTCAGGACTCCTCCCGCATAAAGGGCCTCTGCTGCTACCACAGGGGTGCGTTCACGCTCCCGAGAACAGGCCTGTTAAGTAAAGCCCGTCTGGCTCTCCCATGTGGACTTGCTCTGCCCTGTCTCTGCACACTTGTCATGTACACACACACACACACACACGAGTGCTTGCACACGCTTTTCTGTCCTTCCATTTTCTACCACAGGATGACACAATCCAACAACCCTCACAGGACGCCAGCACCTTAACATTGAACTTCCGATCTGCAGAAGTGTGAGAAACAAATGCCTCATGCATTATCAGTCGGGGGTCTTCTGCTGGAGTAACACAAAACGAGCACAGGATCTGTGGCCAGTCTCTAATGGGTGCAAATTTGGGAAGGATGCAATTTCAGTAATGGATGCAATGCAGACAGAATATGAATGAAAATATGAGGGCAAATGAGTGTGCAAGGCACTGGGCACCATCACAGATGCTGCGAAGGGTCTCACAGAGATTCAGAGATGAGGCCTTGGCCTCATGGCACTCACATTCTAGCAAAGGAAACAATCTGAAAAGAAGTAAATCGATACACACATTTATTTCAAAGACCAGTCAGCACTCTAAGGAAGCCTTACTTTATAATGGAGGCAACAGTAATTTGCCTACACACAAGTGCTTTCCGATACTCAACAAGCTCTTCAAATATCACACCTGCATGATTCCCCCTCCGGGCTCTGCCAACTCTGGGACACGCCTCTTTCCCTTAATATTTTTAACCTCCTCTAACTTCTCAGCTATTTGAGACATTCCTCAAAGTGCCTTGTTTGT
>PVIC010022488.1:0-27632 GCA_004025085.1 Thryonomys swinderianus | reverse complement strand
TAGTTCAGGCTGGCCCTGAGCTCACTATGGTGCCCAGGCAAGCCGCCGCGAACTCAGCAATCCTCCTGTCTCTGCCTCCCGAGTGCTGGGATTACAGGCGTGAGCCACCACGCCCAGCATTATATGTGGTAACCGGGGATCGAACTCAGGTCCTTGCGCTTGCGAGGCAGGCGCCGGAACCACTGAGCTAACCCTCTGGTCCGTCATGTCACTTATTTTTAATAATATATTATAAAGCATATTCAATTTTTGTTTCAATTTTTATCTTTATTGGTACATTGTATATACACATCATGATCGATCACACTCAATACTGGGAATTTGTACTAGTATATGACACAATTTAATTCTCATTTTTTTCCCCATTCCCCTACCCACACCACAACTCCCACCCCCTAAATACATAAGCTTTGTTTCCCATTTTTTATTATCATCACATGTTTTCTCTACTTCTCGTTACTCACTCCACCACATTTCCCTTTGAATATTTTCTATTTTACAATAACCATCACACATTCCAGAACTCTTTAACATATTCAGTTATTCATACCAGAGAACAGATATGATATTTACACATCTGTTACCTATTTATTTCACTTATGAGTATGTCCTGAAGGTACGTCAATATGAGTATAAATGACTCAAACTTATCATTCATTAAGGCACATCAATTTTAACCAACATTATTTCATATTATTCTGTATAAGCACTACTTTCCCTAGGCCAGATTTACGTGTATGAGCAATTTAAAATAGCAGGTCTTAAACTGTAGATTCAACTAAAATGTACTATAAATTACAGGTATATAATATAAAAATTATATGTATTTAAATAAATACTCTTTAGATATCATATGTTCAGTCAAATGAATTGATCTTTTTTTCCTAGTGAAAGCGTTGTTCAACTTGGAGATCTGTAAGACAAAATTCTTAGCAATATGAGCTGAAAACATGTTCAGTGAGTATATGATAAAATATTCATGTAAGAGTTGACAAGCTTATATTTATTAATATTTAGTAGTGCAGAATAAAAGACCATAAATTCAAAAAATATGACAATGAAAAGTGGAAAAATCTATATTTGAGACGAGAAATAGGATACATTTTGCAATGCCAACTTAAAAGGTTCTTTGAGAGATCACAAAATATAAAAGAGAAAAACAAATCTAGATGGCCAGACTGGGGTTTCAGAGGCTTTGATGAATAAACTTTATCCTTTACTTAAATTGATGCATTGGAGACATTGGACATATTTTACTAGAGTTCATAGTTGGGATAAGAATTTGAAGAAACACATTACATGACAGGTTCAAAATTAAAGTGTGCTGGAGATTCATGGTTGAATCACTGAAAGAAAACAGAGAACTGTGTGATAGCTAATTTTATGTGTTAAAATGGCTACCTGTGATACCTAGTAATTTGGTTCAATGTGTGTCTAGACTTTACTGTGAAGATAATATTTCAATGTAGTTGGCACTTTAATCAGTAAACTTCAGGTCAACAATTTAGTCCCAGTAGTTTGGTTGGACCACAACAAACCAACTGAACTCCTTCAGTGCAAAGGCTAAAGCTTCCTGGAAAAAGACTTTGGACTAAAGCCTGAGTCATAAATACCTAGCTTAAACTAAGCTTACATTGCTTGCTTTGTGAATTATGAATTCAAAACTGCAAACTCAGAATTGATTTGCATCTTCAGTCTACAACCTTGCTCTACAGAGTTTGGACTTGACCAATCCCCTTGTATATGAACTTGTGTGAGCTACCTCCCTAACACTGACTCCCCTCTCTTCTCTACTCACACTGTTTTCCCTTTTTCTTACATGCCTTTTATTCAATTTTCCTTCTTTCCTACTGCCTCTCTATATACATGTATGTATATATGCAAATAATTCTACTTATGTACATTGAGGATTACTTTTCTTTTTACAACTTTAATAGAGGACATTTTAATAACATTTTAAACAGCTGAGTGTGGTGGTGCATGCCTATAGTTGTAGCACTAGGGAGTCTGAATCAGACCTTGCTCAATAAATAAATTTAAAAAATCAATGAAAGTATCAATGAATTAAGATTTTTCACAATCTCTACTTTTCAAAAAAATAAAAACTACAATTTTCTAAGTATGTATTCTTGAATATTCACTGGTTAAAATGGTCAATATACATTTTGGACAAGTCTATGACACATTATATCAACTAAAATTTGAAAAAAAATGGTTCAATACACAGATCCTGGTCTTTCCATCTCACATATAATAATGAAATTTCAGCTATCGCTCTTAAATTATCAAAATATAAATTAATAATGAACTGAGACAAATGGGTAAAATGAACAATTTGGTGAAACTGAAGGGGATATAGAGGAAGAGCATAAAGTGCTACTAAGAATGGAAGAGAAGTATAGCAGAAGTAAAGACACTCCACAGTAATTTTACATGTAAAATGGTTAATGATAAAATGCACTACATAAGCATGCAGCTTCTAATTAATTTGTTCATTGGTGATTGACTCTGGATGATCAGTGGAAATGGTCTGAACTTCTGTGTAGAAAATAATGAGCTATAAAATTAAAAACTAATATATTATGAAAGTAGCAAAAAAAGAAAAAACATTACAGGAATTTGATGTCTACACAAAGTTAATGTGTCTTATTTGAAAATAAATGGTGTAGTACATTTGTAGAGTTCTAGAAAATAAATTTCTACGTTAAAGAAAATTCTGAGCATTTCTATAAACATTATTTATAATTTTAGTACTCTAAGTGAAATCATTCTTGGACTAAGAATAAAATATGCTCTAATTCTTTCACATTTGATTGATCACTCTAAATCTGATCATATAGAAATTAATGATTTAATTGCTTCTCATTCCAGTTGAATTTTAAATATGCTTTTATGGATTTATTAATCTTCTGAAACCAACTTTATTGCTCTTACTTCTTAGACAAACATCTCTTTGCTCTGAAATTAAGAAATAGCCTAATAAAAAAGAGGAGTTTTACACTGATACACTTATGATGTAAATTAAAATGATGAGTCATCATATTACTCTACTAGTTATTTTTTTCTATTATAGAAAATGTTACGGAAAGGAGCAGGACAAATAAACTTGAGGGAAGAAAGGATCTTAATTATAGCCCTATCCAGCAGGAGCTGAACTACAGATCCTCCCAAATAAGTGTGGATACAATGGATACAATTCAACTGGCTACTGAAATTTCTTAGAAAGATAAAAGGGGCATAAATGGACCATATGATTGAACATACATTTCCAGAAAAGTGAAGTGGAATCGTATACTTAGAAGAAATTGAATAGTAAGAATGTAGTTATCTTTCAGCTAAAACCATTTAAAAATATTAAAGTGTTCACGTTATTATTTCAGAATTTCTCATAGAAGATGCAGTAATATAGACCTGAGATTGAAATGTGACAGAATATACATGTAAATAAAATGTATAATGATAGAGTAAAGATAGTGGAGAAAGTGAATGTAACAAAACAAATGCCCATTTATCATGGCGTTATTCAAAACCAGTATTTGTAAACTGTGGGAAAGAATCTTAGAGTCACGGAAGTGATAATTCATTTGATCTATTTTATTCCATCTGATCACCATTCTTAACATCGTTATACAGTGACGATTATCCCATCCCTTGTATATTCCAGCAGATACCTTCCTTACAGTCAAGCTACCCCCTCATTTGCTCACTAAGAGATGGAATTTATTTACAGGCGCTGTCCATGAGTTATATTTGTCTTCCTTCAGTCAATAGCTGTTAGAGACAGAGATCACAGTGCTTTGGAATAAGGTGCTCAGTGGACACACTGAACATCCTAAGGTGGGATTTACAAATGGAAGAGGTCTTTTAGAATCAACTCCCTTCTGTTCATCAGCTGGTAGCTGGCGGCATCTCAAGATGGAAATATGAAGACTGTCAATACACACGTTTTAATCCGAAGAGTTGTGGGTAAAAAGTCAAGAAGAGTTAGCATCTAATTTCCTTTGTGAAATGCCATGGAAAAAAGAAACAACTACTTTGGGAGGAAGTATGAGTAAAGAAATCTTCCAATCCACTCCCCAGATAGTCTCCCTGCTTGGTAAGAGGCAGAGAGCACTCATGGCAGACGTGCATAGAGTGCACCAAGGTAGACCAGCAGTACGTAATAGTAACAAATAATGAGATGGAGCAAAAGGGTTTAAAAATATGTGCTCTATGCACCTGCTAGAGAATAGATTTGGGTTTCACATGAAGAGATCATTGTGTTTCACTTCACCATTACTCAGAAATATACAATTTCAATAAACAGGTTGCAATTTATTTCATTACATGGACTTGAGAATTTCCATCTCTTCACCTAACACTAATATTTTGAGAAAGATCTGATTTTATGAGAGTAAATCATAGCCACATCTTTCCTATCAGGCTCACAGTTATTCTATCGCTTTTATTGGTCTAGATATACAAAGCCATTTGACAGACATGAATTCTAAAATTTAAAAACCTAAATAAATATATAAAGGGCCATGCAGTAGCTGAAAAGACAGTCTCAAAATAGGGGTGGTAAATAGACCCTGTTTTTAGTGTTGACATATATGCATCTTCACATGGCTATGAAAATTTTTAAAACATAAACACGTTATTTCTTGTCAGTAAAGTTGAGATATCTCATTTACGAATGTATGTGTTACAATATAACTAATGTTAAATATCACATTCTTTAGTTTCATTATAGAAATCTTGTTTTTAATCCTTTAAAGGTAGGATACCTCATATAATTTCTATATAATTATTTTTATAACACATAGATAACACACTAATAAGTACAGTTTCCCATTAGATCTATTAATGGTGTCTGCTGACTACAAGGGTTAATTTCTTTCCCAAACTGGGTGTAAATAAAATGTAGTCACATATTTGTGTATTAACTTTATGGCAAATAGGTAAAATTTTTATCTTTAAAATCTTTACTAATTAAATTGAATAACTCCATAAGTAAATGTTTTACTAAATTTAACACAGATCTGACTAGTGGAGTAGGATTTTCTTTTCCTTTTGAAACTTACAGTAAGTGTTTCTTTTTTTAATTGAATTCTTTATTGGTACAATTTATATACATCTCACAATCACACGTAACATTGGGGAATTTGTACCAATATATGACACAAGTCAATTCTCATTTTTACCTATATCCCCACCCACCCACACCTCCCCACCCCTATATACATGCTCTTTTATTGGGGATGTAATGAGGGAAAGGAATAATAAGGATTCGGAAAGAAAAAATACAGTAACTGTTTCTTACACCTTTTCATTGTGAAAAACATCTACGGCTGCAATGTAATTAAATGATTCAGAAAATTGTCCGAGATCTTAGCATGATTCATGATTCCCCTTTCAACCTCTTTGATTTAAATGCGGAACTCAAGGTAGTGACATCTGATTTCTTCTTATATTTATCATGATAATGATCACTAAATAGATATTTGGAAGCTTTTTTCTCTATTTTTCATCATAATAATTTTCTTAATTTACAAAAAAAGATCAACATAACTTCTATGATATTCTAATTATACACAGACAACTCATTTGATGAAACAGAAGAGTCAAAATTGTTTCTTGTACAATTGCACATTGTATCTTGATGTTTTTCAATACTCCTGACTTTACAAAGTTTAATGCTATTTTAAAGAGAGATTATAAAAGTTGAATAATTTTTAGCAATCCTACTTTGATTTCACTTCTCTCTTCTGAGATTGTACAATTAAACATAATAGATGTTTATGTTAGAGACCTTATCAAAAGCCTCAGTTGTGGGTGTTAAACTCCCGTGAAACAATCAGGCACAAGCTGACAAGAACGGAAGAGAGAAGTAAGACTTGTAAGAAGAAGCTGATGTAATTTCCTCTGTGCTGCAAAGACAGAGGGCACCAAGGATAACCCGCATTTATTCCTGACAATCATGGGAAGCAAGACAGCAGGGAAAAGTTTGGGACACTTGGTGAGAGCAGGTCTTATAGACAACACTGGAAAATGGAGGTACCAGCATGTCTTGTTGAAGACAACAAATGGATAGTACAGGAAAGAATATAGTCAGCCAAGCTGACCTTGGCTGGAAATGAACTCAGCAAGGCCTTTCTGCTTCACGGACCAGGACTTGAGGGTCAGTAGCAGCCACCGGCAGAGAAGCTATACTCGCTCAACTCTGTGATCTAACATGTCCATTTGAATCGCGTAAAGCTTTGCTCAGACCAACAGCGTAATACAGCTGAATTAGGGAGGAGGAAAAAAGCTTCTGCCACTTACAGCCTTCTGCACTGGGCAGGGATGTCTGCTACCAGTTTATACCACACGGTAAAAAAAAGTGTGTTACTTTGCAGTTATGAAGTTGTAACTTTCCTTTTTCTCAAAATATAAATAAGGATACTGAGATACTGTTAATATTCTTTAAAACTTCCCATGGTTCTTATTAGGTGTCCCTAAGACACATATCTTTTACTTTTAGATTAGACCATATTTATGTTAGAACATTTATTTTTATTACTATTTTCTGGGTTCATCACAAGAAAGTAATTTCATGTAAATCCAAGTGTTGAAGATTGAGTACATATAACATAATTTAGCATGATTTCATATATATGCGTGTGTGTATAAATACACACATGTTTAAATTCTCACCAATAATTGGCTCTATATGGAAAGAATAAATTTCAGTATGCCTAATTTATCTCAATTGATCAAAATATAGTATATGAACATTTTTCAAGGGAATATATTATCCTGATTGCTGCTACTTTATACGAATTGAAAATATAGTAAGATACCATTCATTACTGCAAAGAGGTTGCTTGCAGATTATTCACATACAACATACAATCTTACATTTTTAATCTCTCTTTTGACACAGTCACTATCTGTAGACACCAATGACTACCAGGAAGCCTATATTTTAAATTCAAGATCGAAACCACTGTGACATCTGCTAGATAGTACTTCTTACAGAAGTAAGTCCTAAATAGATTCAGAAACAGATTGTACACAGCTATTCTCAAGATAGGCAAGTGACTGATTAAATAAAAATAAATCATGCTATCTTCCCCATAGAAACTTATATTAACTAGAAAAAATGAATAAGATATTAAAGGCAGAGCTCAAATGTCATACAGAATAAAGTGACTTAAATCTCATAGTCACAAAAATTATTTACAGAATTTTATTGACTTAAAATCAATAATGATAATATCAATTTATCTGCAGTTTTTCATCCTTTTTCTTAAGAGAAGTGTTTTAAAAGGTAAGAAATATATCAGAATGACAAGTATCTTTCTACAATGTAGGATGTATTCATAAATATTTACGGTTTTATTTTGGTGTATATTTTCTTAGAATAAATTAAAGTACATTAATATGCACTGTCCAGCTCAGCATCTCACATATGTCCATATTTGTGGATTTGTGTATTGATTTATACCTCTGCTTCTCTGACTGCAGCTTACCTATATAGCCCAAAGTTTTAAACTTTGCAATATTGTCAATTTTTTTTATGGTAGAAGATTCAAAACTCTACATGTTAGGTTTTTGTGAATTTTATAGGAAACATACATTTCTAATTTTTGAACTGAATTAAATACCACTATATATCTTATCTTTGTTATAAATAGAATTGGAATAAAGAGCGTCTAACAAATCACTAAAGAACATGGCAATTTAAAGTAGCTGTGATATAGATGTCATTTTATTTTTACTTAGTATTTCTACATATTTTAAGGTTAGGTGTTGAGTAGAAGTTGTTCTAGAACATTGATTTTTATATAATTTCAAGAATGATTTTGTGTGTGTATGAAATGCTGAAGATTAAACCAAAGGCATAACATAGGCTGGGAAAACTCTGTCCTGCTAAATTACAGCCCTAGCCCCAAGAACAATTTCTTGAAATAAAGAAGAATACCATTATACATACTAATGTGCACATATTAAAAATTACATTGCATTCTCTGTGCAAAGGCTTTAACATTGTGGAATCCCTTAGTCCTGCAATTCAAAACTGTTTTTACTCAGATACCTTAAAACATATCTTTAAAATTAGTTTTTGATTTAGCATTTCTGAAATAACATCCACTTAAAACATGTTCTAATGTTGCTACAACAAAGAAGAAGAATCTTAATGGAAAAAGTACAGATTTAACCCAAATGTCCATCAACTCTAGACTGGAAAAAGATGTGAGGTATATATATATATATATATGATATATATATATATCATATATATATATATATATGATATATATGATGGAGTGTTACTCTGCCATAAAATGATAATTTCGAGTCATTTATACTCAAAAGGATGTATCTTATGGGCATACTCAAAAGTGAAATTAATAGGTCATAGATCTGCAAACACCGTATCTTCCCTCTTGTTTGAGAAACTGAAGATGTAAACAAGATCTAGAATATGTGATATATATTGTGAAATAGTAAATATTCAAGGGGAAATGGAATTCTGGGGTATGTAATGAGGGGAAAGAAGTGTGATGGTAAAAAAAGGAAACAAACTTTATGTATATAGGGCAGGGGCTGTAGGGTGGGTAAGGGGAGGGGAAAAATGAGAATTACATAATGTCATATGATGGTACAAATTCTAAGTGTTGAGAGTAATCGTTATGTGTGTATATAATGTACCAACAAAGTTTCACTTTAAGATTTTTAAAAAGAAAAAGTGTATTTCTTAAACTAAAATCAAAAGTTATAAAAGTGGTGCACCCAAAATATTTTTTATTAGGGTAAATCAATTAGGCAGGGATCTGACTCTTTTTGGTGTCTTCAAATGAATCCATCTTTTACCGTGCCAAGCCTCGATAGTGACCTCTTTCTGGCATTAACCAATGATTGTTCCCATTTTCAAATTATGTTCTTCAATTTGGATTTCATGATATGATGTTTAAAGACTTTCTTGATAAAATTTGGCTCACTTGCACAATCCAGAACCATTACTTCAACTCAAAATCATAAACTTAATCAAATCTACTATGTAGTCTTTTGAGATATGTAAATTAATATATATTAATATATATATGCTATATATAAAGACAATGGAACCATTAAAAATGTGTTTATAAACAAAAGGAGAGGAACAAAATATAAAAGTGTATAAGACAGAAAATAGGAATCATGTATCAATGAGAATTATAAATGAAGATAACTGTGTATGGGATTTATTTCCAGATGTAGGAAAAGCTTAGACATTGAATGAGAATTTAAATCAATTTTAAAATTGAATTACAATTTTAATTAAGAATAAAAGCTTTGTTTAAATCTCAAGAGAAATTTATGATCTTTGGAGTGGATACTGCCGTTTTTTGAATACTATCATCATGACAGATCTAATACTGTTATCACTAGTTACTGTTATCACTTACTTACTAAAAATGTATGGGAAATAATTCGGTCTCACAAGCCTCCCTGGACAGTGTCTGATGTTTTAGCATTGGTTGCTCTGAGACACTCCGTTATGGTTAGAAAGATGTATTTAAAAATAAAATAAGCAATGAAACCAAAAATGTATAAAAAGTTACAGCCAATATCTTAATATTTTAACTAGTTAAGAATGCAGATGAGGAGAAAAACAAACAAATTAGTATTGAGAACATTATTGGACAAAAAGTGCTATCACAGAGGTCAGAAGAATATGTAGTAAATTCCAGCAGTGTTAAGGTGCATTCAACAGTCACTGTGAAGCGAGAAAATGGCAATGATTTGTTAGCACAATAAAGATGATAGAATGTCAGAAGAAGATTTGTTGTTATGGTCACAAAAATGTCACAAAGAAAATAGGACCTGAGTGCTATGTGGAATGTTGGCTACATTGCATGGGTCTCTAGTGTAGGAAATAATATTACATGTCATGGTTATGCCTTTATGTCTGTGGAATTATTTGAGGTTTCCTTTAATTACCATATCATCAAAGGTAAAAATATAACGTTTCTATATAAAAATATCCAGTTAAATTTTCAATGTATTTTTTTCAGAATCTTCTGGTTGCTGTATTCTCCAATTAACTTTTATTTTTTGCATGAAAATTTGATTGTTTAGTGCTAGGTACTGGCATTCTTTATCATTAACAGATATTTCTATTTTTTTAATTTTTGAAAATGTTCAGTTATTTCCTTACTGTATGGCTAAAAGTCCATCCTATGTGTTAGGCAAATAGTGTATCTTAGAATCTGGTATGGATACAGAGTTATATTTAAAGGTAATGAACTTGTTCAGTGTTATCTAGTTAATAATACCAAGAGCAATCATTAAAATCCTATCCCATTTGAAATTAAGAAAAACATTTCTGCCATAAAATGATTTGGTTTTATCTACATTAAATCAAAATGAATAATTAAAATATTATCTCCTCATTATTGGAAGAAAATCTCTGTTACTTGTTCCCTTTAAAAAAAAATGAAACTTTCTTGACTTATTTAATCTATTGGCACATTATATATACACATCACAATTACAGTCATCATTGAGAATTTGTACCAGTATATGACATGACTTGATACTCATTTTTACCATTCTCCTCCCCACCCTACAACCACCACACCTATGTACACAAACTTTGTTTCCTTTTTTTACTGTCAGTTTTTTCTTTCCCCTCATTACTTACCTCTAAACCCCATTTCCCTTTGAATATTTACTATTTCACAATATCTATCATGTATTCTAGAACTCATTTAAACCTTCAGTTTCTCATGCCAGAGAAAAGATGCAATATTCACAGATCTGTGACATTTTTATTTCACTTATGAGTATGTCCTTGAAATATGTCCCTTTGAGTATAAATGACTCGACCTCATCATTCTTTATGGCAGAATAATACTCCATTTTCTAAAACAACAAACAAACAAACCAAAACAAACAAAAGTTACATCTTCTTTATCCAGTCTAGAGTTGATATGGATTTGGATTGCTACAAGATTTAACTATCACAAACTGAGCTGCTATAAACATGGGTGCACATATGTCACTGTGATATGAATCTTGTAACTCTTTTATGTACACATAATAAACACACTCGATATAGAGATTTGTACCAGTATATAACATAATTCTCATTTGTTCCATTCGCCACCAACCCTACAACATCTGCCCCCTATATAGATAAACATTGTTACTTTTTCTTATTACCATCATATTTTTCTTCTCTTTGTTACTTACCCCTACACCCCATTTTCTTCAGATTATTTTCTATTTCTCAAAATCTACCATATATTCTAGAGCTCAATTATGTCTTCAGTTTCTCATACCAGAAAAAAGGTACAGTATTTACACATCTGTGACTATTTATGTCACTTATGAGTATGTCATGAAGGTGCAATCATTTGAATATTAGTGGCTCAAACTTACTCTTTATGGCAGAGTAAGATTCCATTTTATAGAAAAACCACATCTTTATTCAGTCTCTACTTAATGGGCATTTGGGTTATTTCCAAGATTTAGCGATCACAAACTGAGCTGCTATGAACATGTGTGCACATGTGTCGTTGTGATATGAGACATTCACTGTTTTCTGTATATATCTAGCAGGGGGAGAGTAGAGATAAACGGGACCTCTAATCCAAGATTTTTTAGGCATTTGCACACTGTTCTCCATAGAGATTGTTCCAGTCTATGTTCCCACCAACAGGGGAGAAAGGTTCCTGCTGACAGCCTTGCCAGCATTTATTGTTGGTTATCAAATTCTGTTCCTGAGGCCCCATAGTCTTCTAAGCTTCCCTTTGTGTTTGAACTTTTTCAAAGGCCTGGTTTCTTCATTTACATGTTTTTTGAATTCTTCATTAGTACACTATATATACTGTTTATATATATATATATATATATGTATATATAATACATATAGTATATATGTAGTATATGTAATATATATTATATAATATATCATAATATAATATACATATATAATATATTACTTATATAATGTGATATATGTTATTATATTATGTAGCATACTAATATATATAGTGTGCTATATGTGTGAGATATTATATATACTATATATACTTTATATGTAGTGTACATACAGTGTACTATATATATGTGAGAAAGTGAAGATGTTAATGAGTTCTAGAATGTATGATAGATTTTGTGAAATAGAAAATATTCAAGGGGAAATGTGATGGAGGGTGAGTAGTGAAGGATAAAGAAAAAATTGTGATGGTAATAATTAAAACATCTTTTTTGATTCTAGATTTCTTTGTGTGAAGTACTATCTTTCTTTAGTTTTAATGGCATTAACCTAGTAGTAATAATGTTAAATTTTTTTCAAAGAATTTAGTTGTCCACTTTAATAACTTTAGATAAAAGTTCACTTGAGTAACTTACTTCCACTTCAAGATGATTTTATTTTATTTTTCAGCATAACAATTATTGTGTTAATTGTATTGGTGCCTTACAAAGCAATGATCAAGGATGAAAAACACAAGTGCAGGAAGGCTCTTGAGATCCCAGCTCGGCCCTCATGTAGTTGGGATGCATTTCCCACCCAGCTGTGAAGGAATCCACCAACCTGATGCTGTCTGGTTTGGTGTGTCTGAAATCTTAGTGGATATTTTACCATGTTGGGATGATTGATTATTATTTTTTTTTATTTGTGAAGGTCTATTCATGTAGCTAGAACTTTCTGCTTGTTTGTTTTGTTTGTTTCATTGCAGCACCAGGGGCTGAACTAATGACCTTTTGTTTGCAATGCAGGCAGTGGTGCCCTGAGCTAAATCTCAGGCCCCTAAACTCCAAGTTGCTGTTCCTGCTTCAACCCCTGCATCGCTGGGCCTGCAGGCTTTTACCTCTACTCCACCGAATATGATCCTTTCATCATTCAGCCTTTGTCTCTTCACCCTTTGCCAGAGCACAGGGAGTGAGTCAGGACTTCATGGTCTGGTTTTTCTGGTGAGCATCTCCCATCCAGGAGACAGAGTCATATTATAGAACAAATGCTTCTATCTTCTAGAAACCCCTGAGGTATTCTGGCCCTCTGTGTACATAACGAACATCAGAGACGGAATAGTGAAGCAAAAGATCCCTGACCCCCGGCCCCTCCCCGCCGAGTCACCCTGTCTCTCAGAAATTCCAAGGGCTGTGTGCCAGGAACTGGGAGTAGATGCTAAATAATGTTTATTTTGTCAGACCTGCTCACTATCCCATGGCTGAAACTCAGGTATTTTCTGGTGCAATCACATTGTTTCCTTGGTAGCCATTCTCTACTTAGATACAGTAGGAACACATATAAATATATTTACATATATAATATATAAATATATAATATATAAATAGATTTGCATATATAATATATAAATATATATGTAAATATATATAAAAACCTTTTTTTTTTGAGACACGATCTTGTTTTGTAGTCCAGGCTGTCCCTAAACTCACTATGTAGCCCAGGCAAGCCTCCAACACAGCAATCCTCCTGCCTCTGCTTCACTAGTGCTGGGATTATAGGTGTGAGCCGCCATGCCGTCATTGTGGTACTGATTGCTGGTGTGAGTCAGGACACACGGTATTGTTGTACATGGTTACTGTGGATCGAACTTAGGACCTTATGCTTGCTAAGTAAGCTCTGGAACCACTGAACTGACTCTCCAGTCCTAAAATCATAAATTTAAAATGACATTCTATTTTGTTAGAATCACTGAAAAGTCTATTGTACAACAGGTCTTTGACTTAGTTTGACTTAGTTTGATATATAGATAGATAAACAAATATATATATATATGATATCCAAATAGCTATACTGATTAGAATCAAACTAACAAATGGAACAAAAACATTTTAAAATAATAATAGCCACATGAGTCTTTGATGTTAGCTATTTCTATTGTGCAACTATTTTGGGACTAAAGTTGCACTGGTTTTTAAAAATTTTGTTCACTTATCAAAATAACTAAATAGCATATTCATTCTTTTTTATAAATATTTCTCTAGAAATACTTTCCTGTTCAAAGTTGAAGTTTATCTTTCTTTGTATATTATAGTAAGAAAACAGATTTCAAGAAAGGCTTCCAGGAAAAATTGTAAGCATTATCAAAATTACTATAGATGGTAGTATGTTGTTTGAACTTTGATTCAATTACACTCTCAATGTTACTTTAAGTGGATAATGGAATTTCATGCAGTCATTTTATGTTCTGTAAGATGTATACATTATTTCTATTTGTCTTTTATACTTTTGTTATTTAAATAATCCTTACAATGCACAATCTAATCAGAATTGTTAGGGAGTAAAGTAAATATTTTCTTTATCTTCTGATTATTTAAAACTAATTAGAAAATCCTTTTGTTTACATACTCTGGGAAAAATATCTAAAACTGATTACATTTTAATAACTAAGGAAAGTGAACTTTTTAATTATTTAAGATAATTTATTAAAGTATATTTTTCTTGGTCATTCTGAGCATTATTTTTATAGAATTGAGTTTAGAATTTGCAAATACTAATGTCTGTATTTATTAATAATTTAAAATGCTGCCTTATTGTAATAGCACTGTTTCAACCTTAAAATAAGCATTGAACAAAATCCAATTAAAGAATATTTTTTGATAAATATTTAATTGAAATCTCAGTATTTTTATATAATTTTAATGGCTATTTTAATTTCAGTTGTCCAGTAATAACTTAAGGAAAGTAAGTGTACGTATATTAAATTTAAATTATATAGATTTCTTGCCTTATCTTATATTTTTATTTTTATTGATAAAACAACTGTATATATTTATGTGGTATAAGGTGATATTTTTATCATTAGGTCCAATATAAACTTTCAATTAAGGTAAATATTTGTGTGTGTGTGTGTGTGTGTGTGTGTGTGGTACCAGGGATCAAAGTCGGCCCTTATGCTTCCAAGATAGGTGCAGTACCACTTGAGCCAAATCCTCAGCCCCAATAATTTTAAATACATTTGAAAATGGCAAAAACCCTAATTATAGTATTATAATATTCATTATATTAATTTAAATAAAATGTAATACAAGACATGCTTTGTTCCTTTTGAAAAAATTCTAACAGTCTTCTATTAAAATTTTAAATTCCTTTATTTTTATTTGATACATTTCATAACTTCCTTTAATTATATAAGCTATAGTGTATGTACATGTTAAATTTTACTCCCCTTTTCTGACTTAAGTTCCTCTCTTATGTGCTGTGGATTCATCTATTTTCTTGCCATAACAAAACAGCACAAAATGGGTGTCCTATAAAATAGAGAAATTTATTTCTTCAGTTCTAGAAGCTAGAAGTTCTGTGTTGGTCTCCTGAGAGAATTCTTCCTGGTTTGTAGAATAATTTTTCCTTTAAATCCTGCCATGCAAAAGCAGCCAAATTTGACGTCTCTTCCACTTCCTATACGGTAAGAAACTCTATCTGACTAGACTGTAATTTCGCCGTTCCCTCTTCCTAATCTCCAAACACTATGGCTAGAGCTGTGACAGAGACAGCGGTATCTCAGTTCAGGAACTTAATACATTCCCTGACCTTGGTCTTCAACTGAAAGGGTTGCAAATCTCAACAAATTTCCCTACATGGTTCAAGTAAAAAAAAAAAAAAAGTTAATCTATTCTAAACATTGTTTTTAAATAGAGTTGTTTGAAAGTGTTAAATATTAAACAAAGTATAGTAAAGTGCAGTACAGTGCTAAGAAAGACGACACTGACCTTGGTTGAAGTGATTTGTGGCAGAGAGGACGGGAAGGTGAGAAGGAAAAAGGCCATTGTTTGGAAGGAGGGTTCCCTTCCATAAACACATCGTGGGAGGGGTCGCCTAAAGAATTCTGTGTATTCTTTGTCTCTTAGCTACAGAATTAGTTTTGATGAATAATCTATCACTTGTTTCCTGTGTGCCATAAACTTCACGAAATGACCACACACTCCTTGATGTGATTCAGCACTCTGTTCTGGGTGGTTAGATTCAGGGGTGCCCAACATTCATTCCATTTCCCCCCTGGATTTTGTCACATCAGTGCTGACCATTCCTCTGTCTTCCTCCTCCCCAGTGCAATGCTCTTGACAAGCACCTTCTACCAGTCACTGTGGAATTCAGCAAGTTCTTCCATCATCAGCTCCTCCTTGGGGGTCCTCAGCAATCTCTTTTCTGACACATCATCAATATCCAGGGCCCTATGTTTGCCATGGACACAATCCCCTCCATTACCTGTGCACTGGACCCTTCAAAGTCATGCTGAGTGAACATTCTGGCCACAGTCTCCTCCAGTCTGAGTTTAAGCTTTAGTACTTGACATCTTCCCAGGGCTTGTCAACAAAGGTGCTTCCGTGGGTGACACTGAAGTGTTCCTTCTCTTTCAGAGTCAAGGAACCTGACATCAAAACATGTGATAAAAAATTATCTTTGTGTACAACTTCTTGAAGTTGCAGGTCAGTTGCTGATTTTATAGACTGCAGAAAAGTCATACGGGGGGGGAGGGACTTGACCTTTATGAAGATACATCACCCATATCAGCCATCAAAGGCCAGAGTTTGGTCAGGGCTTGTCCCCTAGAAGAAGGCACTTTTCAGGCAGTGTGTTGAGAGAAAAAAATATTTCTTGATGGTGATTGTAAACACCTCACGCAGCCACTGTACGAATAGTCACTGTGCCCATGCTTTCACAGTCACCCTACACGTCGTGGGCTGCCTGGCCACATTTTGTTCCTTCAGTGAATGAGGGGTCTGGGAATGGAATACAAGTAGTGTTTAAATCTTCAGATTGGCTCTTGTGTTCACCAACAGCAGAAGGTTTCAATCTGAATTCATGGGCTTGTGCCCTAGCAGCGCCTTTTCTCCTTGTATGATCGAAGTTCTGTTGGGCATCTTCTTCCCAAAGAGCCCTGTTTGATCGCTGCAGAACATCTGCTGAGGGCTGTTCCCTTCTCTCCTCCTGAGTTCTGTGAGTTCTTTCTCGTGGGCTTGATGGAATTGTAAGCCTCATCCTCTCTTACCATACTACGGATGCCACCTCTCTTGTGGAATTTATCAGGCTCCCCGATAGAGTCAGGGAGTCATCATTTTTGCAACTTGTGGAGGAGATTTCTTCTAATAAATCACTGTGCAATGCCTTGGCTTTTTCATAGATCATAGCTTCACTAATGTCATCAACTGACAGGTGTTTCTCATTCAATCACATGAACAAAAGGATTAGTATCTCTTACAGCACTTTTGTACTCTGCCCAATAATATAGTTACTCCTTATAAGCTCTTTTTTTTTTTTTGAGACCGGGTCTTGCTTTATAGTTCAGGCTGGCCCTGAGCTCACCATGTAGCCCAGGCAAGCCTCGAACTCAGCAGTCTCTGCCTCCTGAGTGCTGGGATTACAGGCGTGAGCCACCACGCCCGGCCACATAAACTCTTTTGATGAAATGTTTATTCTGCCAAGTCTTATGGCTCACAAGCATGACTCTTCCCATGATTCTGGTTGAAAACTGAGGTAGACAAGAACCCAATCAATAATCTAATAATTAGGCTCAGTGTCCAGTGAGGAAATTTGGCTCAGTTCTTGTCCAGTTCTGTTGGCCTCCAGAACCATGGAGAGAACTGAGTTTGTGAACTGAGCCACCCCTGTAGTGGAGATTGTGGATTTCGCTGTCTCCCTATTCTGAGCCCACATCAGTGCATGAATGCCATCCCCATGCTCTCTGCAGTTTCCTCCTCAATTCAGTGGCTTTTTTGTTCAAAATCTTATTATTATTTTTACTCTGCACTATATTATCACCTTCATTATTGCCCTACACATTTTTGACATCTTCATTACTACTCTCTATTTTTTTTAAACTTTATGCTTGCTTTTGACTTTATTTAGAACCATTTTGTGTGGGTAATTCTGTACTATATAGTATGTGCTGTAAAACACACAAAAAGTCTTAATAGTCAGTGTGCCTTCTCTGTCTGAGACTGTGCTCTTGACTAGAGGAAGTTGAAAGTAATGGACGTTTGTTCAGGACATATCATAAATGAAATAAATAGGTCGCAGATGTGTAAATGCCATATATATTCTCTGGTATGATAAATTGAAGTTGTAAATGTATTCTAGGATGCATGATTGATATTGTGAAATAGTAAATATTCAAAGGGTAATGGGGCTTAGGGGTAGATAATGAAGAAAGAAAAAAATTGATGTTAAAGAAAGGAAACCATGCTTGGGTATATAAGGGTGGGGGGAGGTAAGATGGATGATGATGAGGAAATAAGAATTAAGTTGCATCATATACTGTACAAATTCTCAATGTGGAGTGTAATTGTAATGTGTATATATAATGTAGCAATAAAATGTACCAACAAAAGAAAGAAATAAAGACAAAAGAAAGAAGGAAAGAAAGAGAAAGAAAGAAAAAAGAAAGAAAGAGAGAGAGAGAGAAAGAAAGAAAGAAAGAAAGAAAGAAAGAAAGAAAGAAAGAAAGAAAGAAAGAAAGAAAGAAAGAAAGAAAGAAAGAACATGTCAGTGTGGAGAACATAGTCATGGTCCTGTTCACCATCTGATGCGAGTTCACAAAGGGAAGCAAAATTTTGGTGAACACTTCTGTTCCTGAGATGAATTCTTTGCAAGCATAAGCATTTATGACTCAAGGAATTACTATGCACATTCAGAAAAGAATAATGCACTCCCTAACATATACCAAAAATGCTTTAGCCTATAGTTAAACAATGAAAAATCTGTTATTTTCTATTTATTATTTTCAAGTTTATTTTACTCAATTTCTAGAGTTTCTCATAAGCACATTCAGTTTAATAGTTTCTTTTGAAAATGTTGCAATTAATTTGGCTTATATATATATAATATAAAATTTTACACTACCTGGCCATTTAAGAGATGCAGATGAAAACAGTACCAGTATCTTTAACTATAGATCTTAACTATTTGCATTATTTTATGATCTTTAAATATATGTAAGTAAAAATGGTAAATATCAGGGATGAGACAGTAGTTCAGTGTTAGAATGTGTGCTTAGCATGTGGAAGGCCCTGAGTTTAATTCCTAGAACACTTAGAATAAAAGTTTATATTATCCTGCAAAAATAAAACTGATTTATGCACATTTTTTAAACTAAAAAGAAAATCTGCACCAGGTAAGCTAAATTTAAACTACAGAAATGACAAATAAATAAACTTGTTCTTACCCCAAAATCTTAAAGCAACATATTTTTTCTGTTGGTATGGATGTGGATCTCTGGTTAAAAGGAAATACAAAAACTACTATATTGTACATTAAAGAAAATTATTCTTTTCAGACAACAATGTAAGTAGAACTAGTGAGAGTAGCAGGAATCTCAGCTCATAGCCAGATATTATGAATTAGTTCAACAAAATGGCGGACAAACTGGGCCTGTAGAAAATGATCAGTTTTGATAGTGACAACACAAAGACCACAGAGATGAAGAAGACAACTTCACAAAAACAAAACAAAACCCTGGGCAGGAAAAGTGGACAGAAGTTGCCTCAGAGCCTAAGGGTCTTCCCTGTCCAGCAGCTCCAGACCTAGCTCTCATGAGGAGGCAGAGCCAGCTCCAAGACCCTCAAACCACAGCTGTGCTGGGAACCCGGCTCTCCGTGTGGTGTGTCTAGTGGGGGTCCTGCCAAAGGCCTATATTCCTGCCAAATTTTCTGTTTGGACCCAGAATGCCATACAAATTAGTAATATAGATACTGAAAATAAATTATACTTCCAGTATGGATGTTGGAGTTAAAGTAGAGCAGATGTATGAATAACCCTCTCAGAGAAAAGAAAAATACCCACTTATGTGTAGAATGTACAAAAGTTTAAACATGTAGGTATTAAAACAGTAGTTAATGGGTGGGGAAATGGAGGATGGGGAACATGGAAAGACAGGTTAAAGATAAAAAATATTCTGAAGTTATATTTAATGAGACTTTTGTGCCACACAAGTATAATAGTCAATAATATTTTATTCTATATTGATAACAAATATTTAATGCACTCCAGCCTGAGAAAAATATGTGACAGGGATGGGGGGGAGGGAGAGAGGGAGAGAAAAGTGCACAAAAGAATAAAGGAACAGACAAAAGGAAAAAAGACAAGGAAAATAAAAATAACTATGCATGGGCCAGGTATTTAGTTCAGTGGTTCCAGTATCTGCCTAGCAAGTGCAACGTCCAGAGTTTGATTCCCATTAACCACATCCCACAATACCGGGCGTGTTGAGTCAGGCCCACCAGCAGTCATTACCACACACTACATTGCCAGGCGTGGTGTCTCATGCCTGTAGTCCCAAAACTTGAGAAGCAGAGGCAGGAGGATTGCTGAGTTTGAGGCTTGCCTAGGCTACATAACGAGCTCAGGGTCATCCTGAACTACAAAGTGAAACTCTGTCTCAAACAAACAAACAAACAATCAAAAAGAACTATGCATTTATATCCCTGGGTGTCTGAGATTGTTTCTTCATCATGGAGAGTAACAAACTATAAAGATGATCAAGTAGTTTACATAAATGTCATATACATATCACCTATGATATACTTCCTACTATTTATATATATGATCATATTTCAAATATTCAGATTTGAAATAGACCTAATATATTATAAGTGGTGAATAAGTAATTGTTATACAGTAGAGTTTTAAAATTGTTATTATTGTTTATTGAATTATCTCTTGTTTTATTTTATTTTAGTATTTTCTAAGCATGACAGTCTGTGAATACAGAACCCCAGTATGTGGAGGCAACGATAGTATACAGTGAGTATATCCTGCTTTAATTATGTCCCACTCTCTCTACCTCCCAACCTTATTCAGTCAGATGTCACTGAACTGTGTTCATGAGAGTTTTGTAGAATGATAGAACCAAAGAGAGGTGCTTTCTATTGGTAGACAGAGATAGATCCATGAAGATATAGTTGTGAAATGGTATTTATGAAAGGATCACCTTCCATGATTACAGAAGGTTAGAAATCTCATTGTAGACTCTGATCAAGTTTCTGGCTGTGGAACGCTGATATTCTGGCTAAGCCAAATTTCACAGACTCAGAACAATGCAAGTAAAGGTCATATTTCTCAATATGATACCAAAAGTTCAAGATATTAAAAATTTTAGTTGGGCAAGCTTCAGAGTTTCAGGGCTGAGGAGCCTAAAGTTCTGATGTTCAAGGGCAAGAAGGGATATCAGCCCAGTCCAGAAAAGTGAAGGAAACTCCCTTTCACATGACTGTCTTGCTTTTTATTTGTTTGCGTTCAGAAGTTGACCTGGTGCCATCCTGTCCATGTCCACTGAGAACAGATTACCCTCAATCAATAGACTCACTGATACATGGGAAAGTCCATTGGAAATAGACTCAAACTCCAAGAGTGCTTCACCAGGTTTCTGGGGTTTCCTCAATTCAGTCAAATGTATCCTGAAAATCAATCAACTCAGGAGATTTTCTTTTATATTCTCATAGTAAGTTTATCACTTCAGATATTACACTTAGGCAGCTTCACAAATTATAATAAATTAATCTGCTTAAAGAAGCCAGGCAGAATTGAGACAACAGATATGCATGAATATTGGCATACAGGTAAATAACATTAAAATGCTATTACATTTACAATTGTCATCCAACACAAACAGAAACTGAGAAATCATAAAATATATCTAAGGTGATTATTCGTTGGCTTTAGTTAAACCAAGGATTCCACTTATCTGTTAATTTCATTATAAATTAAATAAAAAATTATTTAAGACTAAAAATCTGAAAATTAAAACAAAGAAATATATCAGTATCTCTAAATACACTTTAAAATAAGCAATAATATACAATAGAGTGCTATATAAGATAATCTGAAAAAAATCCTTAGTAAAAGTCTAATTCAGTATGAAAGTTTCTCAAATGAGTAACCTGAGCCTGACACATGACCAAATGATATTTGTCTACAAACTTATTTTTAGGTTTTCTGTCTTCTTTAATTATAGAATGTGGCAACACTAAGAAATGGCTTAAACCATGAGAGTCTCGCTGTCTGGCTTGCCTTGGCTGCATGTAGTGAAAAGGACTAGTTTTAGGTGAGACTTAAAATATGTTATGTAGTTAATGAGACATTTCTTTTTCAATATTTTAGCTTGTTAAATTTTTATGAAGCAATATAAGCTCAAATCTAACAATGAAATATACCTGTCTGCTTAGTGACAATAAATGCCTGTTTTCACAGGTACATGGAAACACGCAGGTTAGGACCCTGTCACCGATAGACCCGCATTCCACTCCCTAAGTCACATGAGCGGTTTCAAGGTCTGATAGATTCTGGCTGTGACTCCCTTGCTATGATCACTGCACATCACCGGCCCGTACACAGTGCCTTTCTTTCTGCACAGCTCATATCTGAGCACTGCACAATCTAAGGCACAAAATGTCTCACTGAAAATTACATGAAAGAGTTAGAAAGGTACAATCTCATCACCTGACTGGGTATTGCACACCCGCATTTCCTGAACTTCCTGGAGAGCAATAGTTAGTCTAACTGACCCTTTGCAGTCACTGTCAGCACCTGAGTTCACATAATGATTTTCTTCGCTTTGCCTGTGGATTCAAAGAAACATAGTTGCCAAGGTTGCCAGATGACAGACATAAGTTCCAATACTGCCACATCATTTTTGATTGTTCTATTGAAAACAACACACACTTTAGAACTAAGATTTCTAAGGCAACAAAGCAAAACGGAATGTGAATAGCAAACCAATATTTTGCAAATTAATCACTAGATATAATTTCCTTCCCTTGATCATTAAATAAGTTACTACAGCACATCACCTTTATTGTTTTTATTGTCAGCTATAACACATGGAACTGTAGTGAAAAATCAAGGTCTTAAATGTAAACTATAGGGTCCACTATGACTATTTTAATAAAACAATTCTAAACTGGTTAGCTTCTTCATAGGATTATTGGAAATATAAAGTCCAAACATTTAACAAGATCACTGTCAAGGCCAAAGTTGGGTTTTCAACGAAAATATAGATGTTGCACCATCATGTAAACTCTTGTTTCCTCAATAACCAGTACAAAAGTAAGGATATATAGGGGCCGGAGGATTAGCTCAGTGGTCCCGGTGCCTGCCTCGCAAGCACAAGGTCCTGAGTTCGATCCCCGGTAACCACATACAGTGCTGGGCATGGAGACTAATGCCCACCAACAATCAATACCACATACCACAGTGTCGGGTGTGGTGGCTCATGCCTGTAATCCAAGCACTCGAGAGGCAGAGACAGGAGGATTTCTGAGTTCGAGACTTGCCTGGACTACATAGTGAGCTCAGAGCCAGCCTGAACTACAAAGTGAGACCCTGTCTCAAAAGGAAAAAAAAAAAAAAAGTAAGGATATACAAAGGGTATGACAATGGCCCCATCTCAGATATGATCTCTATCCTGACTACATGTAAATTTTCCCAAAAACACTTTACAAAGGCAACAGGCTATTCATTTATAACTAGCTCACACTGTAGATGCCTGTCTTCAATATACTGTAGGTTTTGTATTTAATCAATTCAAAACTACTTATTATAATTTCAGATAATTTTTCATTGGTACAAATCTAATATTGCTTATACTCAGAAAAATAAATAAAAATGATTTCAGTTATCACACTCATCTATAAGTTTATGCTTGCTTAAAGTTACTCATCCACATTTTTGAGTTCCATCAAAGTTCAGGATTGTCTTTCACTCATACTCAAGTGTAATATCATCCACATGAAGACACTGAAACATAATAGTAGGGAAATAAACAGAAAACAGTAAAACTAAAACCTGTTTTTATATGTGGTTATGAGATTATAGATGTTATTTTTACAACGGGGTAACCATCATCTACCTCATGTTTCTATAATTCTGTCAAATTTCATGTGATCTTTGTTTTCTATAACAACGTCTAAATTTTCCTGACTCCAGAAAACCATAAATCTGACAAGGATTTAGTCATGTAAGTTCAAATTTGAAACTATATTGAAAAATAATTGCAGAGTAAGACCATTGCTTTCATATAGATATTATGCATAATTTAAGCAGACTATTATATGAAGCAAAATCATTTTATGTAATTCAATATTAAAGAATAGCATGAATGCATTAACAATCATAGTTTACTAGTGATGAGGCAAATTATGCTAATGTACAGAGTCCCTATTCTTTCATAAATTCATTTATTTTTAAACATGTATATTTTACTGGCATTAATGAAATGACAATCAGGATTCTAGGGCCAGAGATTTAGCTCAGTGGTTCCAAGCACCTGCCTCGCAAACGCAAGGTCCTGAGCTCGATCCCCACATACAGAACAAAACCAAAAATATCTTCTTTATGGCATAGACCATGTCACCAGAAATTAGCCTTTAGGCTATTAAAAAAGAGCATGTTCACTTATTTATTTTCCTTTAGTCTAAATTTTATACAGTGGAATATAACATCCCCTAAAACAAAAACAATGCTAGTGATGATCGCAAATCAGTAAACACTGGAATATTAGAACATGTGGAAGACAGAGGAACTGAACAGAGAATCATAGAGGAGCTACTGTGTCTCACCGGTCTGTGAGTGACAGATATTCTGAGAATGACCCTGGTACTAGAGTGAACCGATTTTCAACCTGGATTTTCAGTGATTTTACATGAAGCTTTAGAGGCATGTTTCTCATCACTGAGAGGAACCCTCACACCGGGCAGGGACATCATGATGCCAAAGGCAAGGGAGATGATCACTGATGCCAGCAAGGAGCTGAGCCGCAGTTGGCAGGAGGAAGTCTAGGCTGGTGCTTGTGCATAAGAATTGCATCAGGGTACCCAGTGTCAGCAGTACATCTTTAGGGAAGAGCCAGATTACCTAAGTCTGCCATAGAAATAAAAAAAAACATATATATATATATATATATAAAATGATACATAATTGTACATATATAATGTGTATATTAAAGGTCCATACATATTTAAACATACAAACAAATCTATTAGTTTTATTTTTGCTTTGTTCATGATGCTATAAAAAACATCTGTTTTATTGGGTAATTTAAAATATTTTTTTTCTTCTCAAATATGGAGCTTGAGAGTTCTGGGATCAAGACACAGGCAAGTTCTGTTCAACAATCCATTGCCCAGCCTGTGTGTGCTTCCTCATAGAATAAACTTCTACCTGGTGAGGGCCGTGCCCACTGCAAGAGACAAAGTGGAAGAAAACAAAAGGTAAAGAAAACCTAGCACTGTGGGAAGAACAGAGGACAAGTACTCATGCTGAACTCACTTTTCTTTTTTGTTTCCTTATTGTTTTATTTTGTTTTGTTTTGTTTTGTTTTGTTTGTTTGTTTTATGTCCTTATTTATTTTCCTTACCAGGCATTGAGCTCAAGAGCTTTGCTTGCAAGGCTGGTGTGGAGCTGCCACACTACATTTCTGGCCCCGGAACTTGACTTCAAGCCTTCTCTTCCTAGGACTTTAGAGAGTACTCCATCACCCCTGAGTGGCACAGGAGCTGCAGATGAGCAGCTGGGTGGGGAGAGTTACATGAAGAACAAAAAAATAATGGCTGTAATCAACAACATTACATTTAAAACTGAGAAAGAGGTAGGCCATGCGTAGAGTTGAAAGAGCATAATGCTTCTGCTTCATCACTCTCAGCTTTTGGGATGTAAATCTCACCCTTAGGGTAGCAGTGAAAAATGTTAAGATTGACAACAGTAAGGGATGCTTACATATTAAATAAATGATACTGAACCTAATTAACTACCATGAGCTAAACTATTTCAATAATCAAATGATGTAGCTATTAAAACTAGCTTGTGATACTAATGTAGAGTATTTTCTCAGAAAAAGTGAATTTAATAAATGTCAATGAAAAAACAGAAAATATCATATTTGTATCTCTACCTGCTGTTATTTTGGTAACAAATGTATTTATGCATAATGTAGCATTATGGGTATATGCCTACATGTGGGTGGATGTAAATTACTTATTTTTTAAAATCCCTCTGCTTAACAAATGTTTACCATAGCTCTTAGCATTTCTGTTTCATATCAAATACATATTTAAAGTCACTGAAATTTACATGATAAAATCCTCATGAGTATTGGATACTGTACTGCAAGTCTCTCATTGTTACTTAGAGAGGAAACTGCAAGTCACCCGTAGTGATGAGCGCTTAATCCTTATTCTCATCACATGCGTTTTTGCCAGTGCTTTGCTCACCAGAACAAAAGACTCAAAAAGTTTTAAGTCTCCCTAGATTTTATCAGTTTCCTCATCATTTCCAAGGTCGTAATTATTCAGAAAATTGAGAACGATATCACCTAAGGAATTGACAGAGATCAGATAGTCTAGCCACTTTAATACCAAAAGATTTAACTTCTTATGAAATTAGAAAGTCTCACAAAGACTAAAACCAACAGAAGGGATGTATTCAAGCTCAGTTAATAAAAGTGCCCTACAGCTACAATCTGTAAGATGGAATCTGATGGGATTTAAGTATGTCACTTTACACTCTAATGCAGTACTCACATCTTCTGAATTTTTAAAGTTTAAATACAACCTAGCCTAAAACTTCACACTTGAATGTCAGTAGAAGACATTTTGAATCTTTTATAAGCACTGTCTAACTACGGATATTTGCATAAAGTTGACTTTTAATATAATATTTCCTACTAATTTATTATTAAAATATTGTTCTTAACATAATTATCATGAAGGATATCATTATGGCTTACATTAAAATGTTATCATTACATCACACCTACATGGTTCCATTAGAACTTTTCCAATAAAGAATAAATTAATAGAATTAGAATAAATTCTAATTAATTAACAAATCCGTGTTTTCTGACTGCTCACCACTTCCATGACCCTCTTTCAGTGATGTAAATATGACATTAGAAAAAGTGTACTCATTTGGAAAATATAGACAACTGAGACAACTGTTATGATGTGTATGATATACGATGTATCATTATGTATGGCATTTCCCATTGTATGATATGAAATTATGAAAGAAAGACAAAAGACTAAAGAAACATGAAAGCATGATAGATCAGAGTAGGACAATGGATGGCTTCACAGATAGTCCCTCCGTGTCGTCAAAGTTCCAAATCAGGATATGCTTCTATACTCCCTTTGGGCCTGAGCACGTTGTGGCAGAACTGACAAAGTACTATTATCCTTCAGGAAATATGTGGAATTAGATCCAGGGCCCCAGAAGACTCCAAAAGTCCATGGATATCCAAGTTCCTGACATAAAATACCCTCCTATTTGTGTTTAATCTATCAAATCCTCTTCATTATACTGTCATTTAAAATTACTTAAAATATCAAATAAAATGTAAAGTCAATGTAGGATTTATTACATTACATTATTTAGTAAAGGATGAGTTTCACAAGTACATATGTGCTGGGCATGGTGGCTCATGCCTTTAATCCTAGCACTCAGGAAGTAGAGTCAGGAGGATTGCTGAGTTTGAGGATTGCCTGGGTTACATAGTTAGTGAGCTCAGGACCAGCCTGAACTACAAAGCAAGACCCTGTCTCAGAAAAGAAAAAGAAGAAGGAAGGAAGGAAGGAGGGGAGGAAGGAAGGAAGGAAGGAAGGAAGGAAGGAAGGAAGGAAGGAAGGAAGGAAGGAAGGAAGGAAGGAAGGAAGGAAGGAAG